>JAPMLY010001277.1:0-116694 GCA_026401115.1 Tetraselmis chui
TGTGGGGGGGAGTGGGTCAGGGGGGGTTGACAAGGGGCGGGGTGGGTGGGGGTCGATGAGAGGAAGTGGTGAGGTGGGGGAGTTCATTGGGTCGGTGGAGTCTTCGGTGACGGTGGGGAGTGAGTGGTGGAGGGTTGTGTCCGGATGAGGTGCGGCGGAGAGGCCAACTGAGGTGGTGGAGGGAACTGTGGGGGGAGGGGAAAGGGGGTGGAGCGGCGTTTTTGGGTGTTTTGGAGGGTGGTGGGTTGGGTGTCGTTTGGAGGGGAGGAGATGGAGGAGAGTTGAATGTCGGGGAGGGAGAAGAGGTCGAGGGGGGAGTCATCGTCGGATGCCAACATGAGGAAGTCGGAGGTCTCGAGGGGCCACTGGTCAGAGACGTTGCAGTCCTGGAGGTGGCGGGTCCATTGGAGGAGGAGGGCGGGGGGGGGGGTTGCGGTATAGGATGTTGTTTTTGGTATGATTGAGAGGGGGTGGGGAGGGGGTCGTGGTGAAGATAGGGTCCGAGAGGCGGGCCCTACCAAAGGTGGAGTAGTGGTGGGGGGTGATGCTGAGGGTGCATGTGGACTGTGTGTGTGCACTTCTGTGAATGAATGTGTGATTTAGGGGGATTGTGACTGTGCCGTTGGTGGAGATGAGGATGCATTACATTGCCGTGCTGATGGAAATTTGGATGCTGGTGGTGATGGTGGGGGAGGGGGAGGGGTGGGAGCGGAAGTATGAGCCATTGGGAAATCTCTGGAGGGTTGTGTAATGAGTGAGGTCGAGGGGGGTGTGTGGGGGGGGGATGGTGAGGGTGATGTGTTGTGTTGTGTACTCTTTCGCTGTTTGGTGGAGCAAGGTGTATAACCAGTGTGTAGATGGAATGGCGCCGTCGGCGTTGATGCAAGATAGGGAGAGGGATTGGCGGGATTGGACAAGGACTGTAGTGAGGTAGGTGGCCGCCTAGGAGGTGCCTAGGACGTGTCCAATGACTGGGGGAGGACTGATGGTGATGGTGTGAAGATGGTGGTTGGGAAGTACAGGTTCGTGAAGTGAATATGAAAATGTGTGTAGTGAAACTGGGCATGATTGTGAATGGATGGGGTTATTGGGCAGGTGGAGGATATTTACCCACAGGGAGGAGGGGTCATCCTCGATCGGGGTGGGAGTGTCCACTTGCTAGAGAGCGTCCGCGAATTGGAATTGGAGGATGAACTGGGCATATTCAGGGAGGTCCTCGACTTGGCTTGGGGGAGGGGTCGTGGGGGCTTGTCCGGCGGGTGCGAGCTCGATCGCGAGAGTGGCTGTGAGTATGTCATGTAGGAGGGCGACGGTTTCTGAGCCGGAGAGATCAGTGAATAGGGGGGGTTGGATTTTGATCCGGCGGCTTGAGACTCCGGGGACCGATGCAGGTCGGAGGAACTGGATCTTCTGTTGTCTTAGTTTAGCCACACGGAAATTAGTCGCAGCTTGTGTCTTAAAGGTATCCATGCATAGACGCGTCATAATATTATATTCCGAGGCGTAGACTGACTGAAGCTATGGATGAATTTCGCTTTAGAATTGCATAAAAGTGCAAGCTGCGAACTACACGTTATGTTTTAGGAAATGGGCACTCCTTCACAACTTTGACCTTCGTAATCGAGGCCAAGAGCTTTCCGCTGGACTGTGTATCCCAAGCATCCCGTATTTTAACGACAAAAGAAGTACTTGTTAAGATGCAGATTGCCAGCTTCATGCCCTCATCTTTGAGTTTTCGTATAACATTAGTAAACGAATTTTCCATGTGCTTCTCGAGGGAACGATTGCATATCCATACAAACATCATCGCGGTAGACAATCGCAAAATGGAGTGGGAAGTCTGTCATGATGTCGTTCATCATGCTTTGAGAAGTCGGAAGAGGAGTGAACAAACCGAATAGCATGACAACCCTTTCCATACGACCATTCGGGGTCTGTAAGGCAGCCTTGTGGGTGTCTTCTTCACGGAGACGCACATGCCAAAACCATATCGTCAAATCCACTACGCGCGTTAAGTAAGTCGCGTCCTCTGATAACTCGTGGAGCGTGTCGCCAATTGCACGGGGTAAAAGGGGAGGCATCCTTCATGGTGACTTCGTTCGAGCCCCGGTAGTACGCACTACACAATCCTATAATAATTATATCTTCATTGATTATATTAGCTTCTTATCAACATTTACGTACACACTCTTGCTTGTATCATTAGTAACCGCAATTAATAATTTCCCACTTTGCTCTTATTTATTAAACTGCCGCATAAAGGTACCATATGAAATCCGGCTAGTATTTTCACCTCTCCAAACACACGAGAAGTGCCAAATGCCCTATGCTCGGTTGGCGCTATGAGAAACGGTTCGGAGCTGATTTCCCTAATGCGGGGGCTATGCCATGATAAGGAAAGCAACAACCTTGATTCCCTTATGAACATCACTTGAGACGACACTATTGTAGTAAATATAACAATTGAATTGCACACTATGAAGCATAAACCTATGAATTTCCTTATAACGAATTTCACAACTATAGTCACCAATAGGGGCATCTCCGTAGTATCGACAAGTGATTGCCAAACATTATATCATATAAACACACCGACGAGCAGAAAATCGTCATAACCACGGTTGTCGGGATCGCACCCATACCTATACACTCTTTCCATACAGTCCGTTACTACTAGCGGCCCGCATTTTATTATCCGCCACACACTGCCGCGATGGCCATGCAGCTATATTAGGGGGTATAATTATGAGGTGGGATCAACACACCACGGCGCGTTGTCCACTGACATGGACACCTCTATCGTCACTCCCCAACTATTGTGGGCACACGTTGGATATGTGGTCCATATTATGTGGGCCGAAATTCGTGCAAGTGCACTTAGGCACGCCTCAATGCGTAGCTCGCTCGGTACACGTATTGTTGCGACAAGGCGGGAGAGTACTCGGCAATGGGTTCTGTTAGAGTTGGGAACGGGTAGTTACACGTAGATCGTGCCGGCCCCACAAGGGGCTGGCTGTGGTGGCTAGAGAAGTGAGAGGAGAGAGATGGCGGCCTGCGAAGGCACCGGCAGGGTCGGCCGACCGCCACTAGTAGGGAATAGAGTACCGCTAATAGCATAACACCAAGTACTAGGATGACAAATAGCTACCTTGTACATAAGTACTAAGCAACGGGATGCTAGTGCTAACTTGTTCTCTTAATGACTGCTAAAAATACACTAGTATCCGCTGAGCGTGTTGCGTCCGGCCGTCTACGGAGCTGCAATACCGAGAATACCATGTCGTGTGCACTAGGTTTTTTGCCACGTGCCCGGAAATATAACCAAGGAGTATTCGCTAGGGATCTATTAGGCTTGAGGGCCGGTTGACTTAGAGTGTAAGCACTCTCGCGAGCGGATCGCTGGACTTCGTAGCTTACGCACAGCCGGGCGTGAAAAATGACGGGGAGCTTTCAAAGTACCCTAACACGGGATTTTACTAGAAATACAACAAATGGCACGGCACCATGCCGTCATGTATGGAACATGAAATGCTCAATGCCACGAATAGAAGAAATCTAGAGCGCTGATTGTTCCGCGTATTGGCGCAGCGAGTGTGCGGGTACCGTTTGTCGAGGGGTGGCTAGCTCGGTATGAATGTGGCAGATTTTGAAACATAAAAGCTTTAGATGGTTGTAGGAGGGCATGGATGACATCGGGCGGCAGCATATTTGACGCGAAAATCGACCGGTAGGCAAAAACTACCACCAAGTCTTATCTACTTGGGGAAAGGGTTTCCATTTGCAACTTAGTTTGCTTGAATCGGACACCGAAAGGCAAAGTTGGGGGTTTTTAAGCCTCCCAAGTTGTGGTTTTCCGGCCCCAATCCCACCCTCGTCAAGCATCTTAACGGCACATGCCATCACACCCACGTGCTCCCATGTTTGCGGACAGCGTGCTAGCGGAATCATAAAACCGCCTGTCGATTCGCCGATTTTGGGAGTATCAACCAGCCAAAGTGTGGAATAAAATCCAAAGTCCGGGGCGCCCAAATCAGGGTATGCCCCAAAATCGTGGCTTGGCCGAATGGCCGCAAACACTAATACCCATATAGCAATAATGGGGCCCATTATTTGCTCCCCACTCCCCCCTTAAATTCACCGTCAACTAAAATTTCGGTCCGCCTTTTCAACGAGCTAAAGTACACTTAACCCCTAGAAGCGCTACTTGATAAACAGCCACACTACGCGAGAAGCCCGATTTCACTAGTAACGCAATTTATCGGAAAAGTGTAGATGTAGGAGAAACAGGAGCGCAACTCGGGTCAAATCCGTGGAAAATAAGAAATGACGACTCCAACATGGGGTAGATAGAATATCCCTCATACAAATTTTGGATTCCGTGACCCTCTTGTCACTCTTGCCATTTTGTTTCCCTTCCCTTTTTCCCTGTCTGTGCTAATGTTGTTCCTATTGCTATCAAAGTCCTCATACAAATGCTAGCAATGTGCAAGGCACAAGTTATGATGGTGATATCTTTTCGACGATGATGGGATTGAATACACATGCACGATATTCAAAATGCAGTATGTACAACAAACACAGGGAGGCCCTGATGTCGAAAGTTCAAATCCACTACGCGTTTGCGCAGCCCAACCTCTGGTGTGCTTAATCAAGCTTGCATCAACCTAGGTTCCGGGAGTGGGTATGTTGCTCCCTTACTTTCCAGTTTCTGCCGAGCGCCTACCAATGATGACATTAAGCTTCGACATGCTCAACGCAAGTGAACACCGTAAAAACTAGCCAGCAGCTGGCACGACACATAGGAAAAAACGCGTGTTATTGTTTGCCGTTGATACGAGATACGTGTTCCAGGGCTGCATGTCAAGATTCTGCTCACGCTAAAGGATGAACAGCACACCCTCTGCCTCACATCAAACCGCCAGTATCTCCGTCTGGCAGCAAAGCCAACACACTATGATTTTTTTTTATCTATAGGGCAAAAGGCCTGCAAAGGACTGGCGGCGAGTATTACCCCAAAGCAAACACGATTGGTAGGGATAGTGTGAGCTCGCAAGAAACACACTTACATCAGCGTTGTATACTATGCTTGAACAAAGACAAGCGCACGTTTTTACTGTTCATCATTGGCCAGTTTTCTTCAAGGTGCCACTTGCCAGGTAGTACACCCCAGGGGATGTGATCGAGTAGTTTTTAGGGCCACTCTCATTGTAAGGATCCAGCTTGTCCCAATTATCCCCCCCGTTATTGACAACAAACTCCATCGCCTTGCCCTGTAAAATGATCTTCTTGCAATCACCATCATCACCCATGCGCATGCCCGGCACCTGAGTCCAACCCTTGCCGTCCACACTGCAGTGAATGAAGGCTCTTCTCCACCCGGTTTTGTAGTATATTGTAATGTAATCTGTCGCGACTGGCTCCGCGGGGGGATCGGAGGCTGGAGGTTCTGCAATCGATGGCTCCTTCTGTAAGTCTGACGGAGGGGAGGCAGGTGCAGCTTCCTGTGATGTAGGCTGTGATTGAGAAACAGCAGGCATGGAGACCGGGGCAGCCGCGGCAGCGGATTTCAACTGCTGAATCTCCGCATTAGCCTCTTGCAGCTGCTCTTTCAGGTCTGCAATGGTCGACCTCGCGACTTGCAGGTCATCCAGAGCTTTGAGTCGACTCTGATTGAGCTGCATCATGTTCTCCTGAGCCTTGGCAAAGACCTTCATCACATCTGGTGACGAGGCCTTCTTGGAATTCTGTTGGATATCACGCTAATCAAGTGAGTTTCGGGAGATGTCACACAGTCTGCGTTGACATCCCTGGAATGCACACGGGCCACGACATATGCCTCACCCCACCTTCGAGTGTTCCGCTCCGAGAGTTCCGCTGTCCGCGCCTCTCGCGTCACAGCGCACAGCCAGTCCCTGTACCGTACGCAAGGAAATCGATCACCGTGAATCAGACAGCACAGCGACAGGCGTGGGCAGCGCTGAAGCGAGTACTATTTATTCAGTTCACCAGCAATATCCTGGTTTCCAACATTAACCCACACGTTCCCTTTAAGATGGAGCCCGCCTGATATAAATGGGTGATATACATGTGCTAGCGAGAGACAGAACCAGCGGCCAGCCGTAGCTACAGTATCGGAGGGAGTGTAAGTGCGTGGGTTTCAACTTACTGATCTAAAGGTAGGGCGCCCTCGCAGGAGACTTGCAATATGAGGGACATGCTGTACACGGCGGGGAATGCTAGGGGTCGACAGGGTTCCGGCGAGTGCTGTCATGTTTCGTGCATGAAGTCGTAGCTATCGATCGGTACAGGGCAAGGGTTTCTGCAAGCTGCTGCGTCTCTGGCTTATGTTTCTACACTCCGTTGTGCCCGCTGCTTTTTGCTTGTGGGGTGTGGGCACCAGTAGCGGCAGGTTTCCTCCCGAACCGCGCCGCAAGTCTTATCAGACCCAAAACTGTCAAGCTCCGAGATCGACGGTCACTTTCTGGACGAAGAACGAACGGGCGATCAGAGGAAGGCGCCCAGGCTGGTCCCAGTGCTACAGTACCAGGGTACATGTTTTTGTACTGCTTTCCTAGTACACTACGGGACAAGTACCTGTACCCGTCGCTGCTTACTGCTGCGGAGTGCGCTGAGCGATAATGATGCGATGCGCCAAGTTGCTGGAATTTTGCTCGCTGCTGTTTTTTCTTTTTCTTTTTGCGCCCCCGGGATATGGGACTGGCAGGACCCGCACCGGCACCCTCTACAAGCGGCGTTTTGCAAGCATGGCTAAGAGCACAAGTTCGAAACAAACCTCAAACTCATCATCGATCATGCTCATGGGTAGGCGACGCTCGTGTGAGTGCATTACGTACCATTGCACGAGAACCGTACCGTGCTGCGCTAACCCCACACGAGGCCAGTGTTGGAGTTTCACCAACTAAAACCTTCCAATGATATGCAAACAAACATAAATGCACTCCCGGCACATACCAAGTTAGGTCTGCCCTACCCGTCCGGGCGTCGGCCCGTTCGAGTAATGCGAGAAGGACCAAGGCCCAGCTCACGGAGCAAAACATTTCGGGAATGCGATACATGAACTACAAAGAAAGCAATATTATGAGGGAGAGCTTGGCGCCATAACTGGAAAACCTCCCATTTCTTGTAAAATGAATGGTGCCATGAAGGGAAGGGGGGACACCGCCTAAAAGAAAGGCATTTATATCTTCGGGGAGGTAGCGAGTTGACGTATAAAACCATTAAACTATGGGGCTAGCGTCCCACAATTACGACGGTGGCACTCCCAACGTGGGCATTCAAGCAAAATATGTTCTATAGATTTAGGCACATCCCCGCCGCATCACGACAATGATGCAGAAAACGTCCAAGCATGGCATGTGAATGCGGGCAAGACGACGGGCTGTGGGAAGTGCACGCGTACGAAATTGAATCATGATGTGTAACCCTGCAACGGCCCCCGCGGGAATGCCCGTGCCGTATTGTGGCAATGGGTTATGTGATGAGTATAGTCATGCAAGAGTACATTGCATGACATTGTACATGTACTCGTTACTAATTCTAATTCGTGCTTTTCCATCGGAAGGACGTACAACGTGGGTACGTCGCTATTGCAATATTAGCAAGGGTTCTTATGCGTAATGTGTGACCAGTACCTCCCGGTACGTACAAATACGCACAACTAATCTAAGTAGCCATATGACGCGCCAAGCGAGGTTTCCTATGCAGAATGTGATTCCCCATGCTAGACGAGCCGCGTCGCTACATTGTTGATGGCGGTTGGAAAGCCCTAACGCCTAACACGTAAGCGAGAGTGAGCGGGCGTAAGCTATCTGGGCGGAAAGCTATTTAAGCCCAGTGTAGTAGAGGGAGGTGACAAAACCATTTAACAATTCCTTTGTTCAAATACAATATATTGCTAAAGTACAAGCAGTGAGACATCCTCTCTTCATCTCCCATCTACACCACCACTAAGCAATTAAGTAGCGTCATAATAGAACAATACAAATTTGTGCTAGGAGTTAGCTTTGGAAGGCTAACCGCTAGAGTTCCCAAAATATGAGGCATGGGAATGAATACTCCACGTATTGGTACATGCCGACGATGATGTCTCGAATCAACCCCATACGATCCGGCCACCGCACGGTTCCGCCAGACGTCTAAGTATTTGGGCGCATACGATGACTCGCTGCTGCTGTTATTTTCTAACTAAGGTACGGGTACATGTACCGGACGTGAATGTACTTTGATTTTACACAATTTCAGCAGCATCCCTGACTATGCGCTTTCGTCGCCTGTTGCGCCCCGCCCGGGATGTGGGACTATGTAAGAAATTAATAAAAATTCCTTACAAGAAAAAGCAGTGGAGGCCACCTAGCAAAAAGAAGAAAGGAGAAAAAAAAAACCCTCCATTCTTCCGCGCATATGGTTTCGCGGACGGTGGCAAAGTTGATCTAAGAACCGGCCTTATGTACAGGTAAGAGACAGGCAGGGAGGGAAACCCTAACTACCCGGCACTTACCTGTAGCCCTAATCCCTCACGCTACCCCCAAGTCACGCTACCCCCTCCATTCTCTGTTAGAAATGGGAATTAACACACCGTATACGGTCCGCCCACTGACCGTACCGGCATCGTAAATGGCGGGCGTAAATGTGCGGCGTAGGCGAACGACAACCAGGCGGCGGATGAAGGCGAACGACACCGCAGCGATAGCAGCACAAATTCGGCAAACAAGCTGAGACGAAGCAGCCGGTGGCCTCGTTGGAGTAGACATTGTGATCCCTCTGCCTCTACATTAATCACGGCCGTGAAGAGGGGCTTCTTCACCTGGTGGTTTTCACCAGCGGTCCAGCCATGAGGATCATGATCAAAGGCGGTGTGTGGAAGAATACTGAGGTGCGGCGCCTCACCCACTCCCAAAGAAACCCCCTCCGCCACCCCATCAACCTTCCCCCGCCCCCCACCCCAAAATTTTGAGCGTCATACATCTTTGACACTGAGCCTGTGCCCTCAGGATGAGATCCTCAAAGCTGCGGTTATGAAGTACGGGAAGAACCAGTGGGCCCGCGTTTCTTCCCTACTCGTCCGCAAATCCGCGAAGCAGTGCAAGGCTCGCTGGTAAGGACGGCAGCTGCACCCAGCGGGTCTGATACTGCCCCTGCGCCCGCATGCGTGTTTGATATCAGTGTTTAAAATCTATTTCATTCAAGTGCTGCAATACCGCGTGCAGGTACGAGTGGCTCGACCCCAGCATCAAGAAGACCGAGTGGACTCGCGAGGAGGACGAGAAGCTGCTGCACCTCGCCAAGCTCATGCCCACGCAGTGGCGGACCATTGCCCCTATCGTTGGACGTACTCCAGCACAGTGCCTTGAGCGCTACGAAAAGCTACTGTGCGGAGCTTCAGGCCTGTGGTTTTCTAAATGGGTGGCTTGGGCAGCCTGCACGTTGCAGCAGATTCTGGGTTCGGCGCAGTTCTAACGAGTCCGCTGCTTTGCCCTTCAGAGACGCTGCGTGTGCCAAAGACGATAACTATGATCCAACAGACGACCCCCGGAGGCTGCGCCCAGGCGAGATTGACCCCAACCCAGAGTCCAAGGTACAGCACCCATGTCCACCCTTGCAACCACTGGCAGCTGTTTTGCGTTGTCAGACTCCTCAACCCCGCTGTGGCCTCCCAACAGCCCGCTCGCCCGGATCCAGTGGATATGGATGAGGATGAAAAGGAAATGCTCAGCGAAGCACGGGCCCGCTTGGCAAACACAAGGTAGGCTTCTTAGGGGTTCACACTTCATCCCACCATGGCAAATGATCCTAGTTGTGCAGGACATGCATGCTCTTACATCCGAAACTAATCGGCCTCAAGAGGCTGAACACTCACAAGGTATCGATGTGCATGTGACGGTGCATGTTGTTGCGGACTGCGAAAGGGGTAAGAAAGCGAAGCGCAAGGCGAGGGAAAAGGCTCTTGAGGAGGCCAGGCGCTTGGCGCAGCTGCAGAAGACACGAGAGCTGAAGGCTGCAGGTTAGTTGCGGGCGTGTCGTGCTGCGTAACAACTGCTGGGTTTGGGGAGCCAGAGCACAGGCCAGTCTTCAAGTGCTAGGTCAAGGGGAGCATAGTGATTCATTGTCGCTCTCTGCCCGTTCAGGTATCGAATTGAAGGCCAAGCATAAAAAATCCAAAGGCATTGATTACAATGCCGAGGTTGCTTTTGAGAAACGAGCACCGCAAGGATTTTATGACACTGGGGAAGAGGCGCAGGTGTCAAAGGTCTGAGCCGGGCCGTAACAAGTAGTGGCCCAACGCGGCATGCATGTGATATTGACTGTTGCTTTAATTTTATTCAGGAACTGGGGAAAGAATTCAGACCAGTGACAATGGAAGAGATGGAGGGAAAAAGGCGGAAGGACATTGAGGAGAACCTTCAGAAACGTGATCTGAAGCGCCAGAAAATGCAGGTGGGGGTGTTTTGGGACTTGACGTGAAACTGTTCTGGGTGTGTGTGCACTTCGCTGCTGTTGGGCCTGAAAAACTGTGTAACACCGTAGGAGCGGAACGACACGCCCTCAGCTGTTGCCAAAAATCTCGCTATGAACGAGGTAAATCCGCTGCAAGGTGGACGGCGTGGCAAGCTCATGCTCCCAGCTCCCCAAATCACAGAGGCAGAGCTCGAGGTATGATATGAATCTAGGTTCATCAATGGCCAAGACCACAGTACCATGTCGGGTGTGTGCAAACGGTAGGCTTGGGGCTGTGTGAGATTGTAAGTTTTCTCTCTTTCTACAGGAGCTGGCTAAAATGGATTCGGAGTCGGATTATCAAGCAGGGGGGCAGGACGGCGCTGGCGGGGAGGCCACAAAGTGCGTGACTGTGTGTATTACAATGGATATTGCTTTTGTGAAGTGACGGTTGCGGCTCGGCTAACTCATCGCTGTCTATTTTTTGCAGGACGCTGCTTGGGAGTTATGGGAAAACCCCTTTGCCATCCGCGACTCCGATGAGAACGCCTCGAACCCCTTCAATGGGCTTTGATCCCATTATGCAACAAGCGGAAAATCTGGCAAAGATGAACAATCTCAACACTCCGCTGATTGGGGGCGACAACCCTGAGCTCCACCCTTCGGACTTCAGCGGCGCCACTCCTCGCCCGCAGGTATTGCCCATGCGCCCCTCGTGCTGCTCCCGGTGGTAGGTCTGGCACCTTTTGTGTTTATGATAGTGTCCCTATTTTTATTATTATTATCTTTGTTGCAGACTGCTTCTACTCCCAACCCAGCCGCCACACCGTTGCAGCAGTCTGTCGGTGAGCCTGCCCTGTTTTAAGTCACTCCCCGTACCCTCATTGCATTCACCGGAGTGCATGGATACTTCATCACGTTAAATCGCTGGTTGCATACGCAGGCGCCACACCGCTGAGTGCTCTGAGCGGAAGGGGACCCAGAGCAATTGCTGGCGTCGCAGCCACTCCTGGATCAGTGATGACTACACCCGGTCGAGGCTCTGCAAGAGGCGCTACTCCAATGGTGAGATTACAAGATGAACGCCTTCGACGAGTACAAGAGTGTGCCACCAGCAGGCTTGGCCCACCCATTTACTGCGTCTAATTATTGCTGTATGGCCTTTTTATTTCAAGCACCGGGACGCTCTGGGTCTCAATGACCCAGACACGCTCTCGATGCTCGATGGGAGCCAGAAGGCTCAGCAGGCAGCCGCCATGATGGCGAGGAATGAGCTCAAGGCAGGCTTGAGTCAGCTTCCAGCTCCTCTGAACGAGTACCAGGTAAGAACCAGTTAAATTGGCTGTTGCGACCTTTGCCTGGCGGCCCTCTCCCTCACCTCAGCCATGCTGTGTGTTGCCGTAGATTATGGTTCCGACGCTACCGGCAGAGGAATCTACTGGCGATATGGAGATGGAAGAGGATGCTTCAGATGCCCAACGCAGGAGGGAGATGGAGGAGGCACAGCAACGTGAAATTCTGATGAAGAAGCGATCTCAGGCATTCGCATTTCTACCTTTTTCTTTGTATTTTCTTGGTGTCTGGTTTCTATTCCCCAACCTCACTGGTTCCCTTTCAAATCTTAGTCGAGCCACCCTGGTTGCCATGTAACGTAGGTTTTGCAGCGGGAGCTTCCCAGGCCTACTGTCCATGACCGAGCAGCTGTCCAGATGGGAGCTGAAGACGGCGTCCCAGCCAGTGTCCCGACCTTGAGAGAGGCAGCTCAATTGATTGGCAACGAGATGGCGTCCCTCCTGCAGCATGATGCGGCCAAGTATCCTGTGAAGGTAAGTATTATGTCAGCAACGTGTGTTTTCCCAGCGTGCGCAGCTAGTGGAGGTTTCCTGACCGGGAGGTGTTCTGGCTTGCGCAGGACGTGAAAGAGGAAAAGCGAAAGAGGAAAGATAAGAAGCGCGTAGCAGAGGCGGCGGCCATTCCCGCGATAGACGATTTCGAACTAGATGAAATGTCGTCAGCAGCGGATTTGATAAGGTCCATCCCACTTCCACATGAAGGACATTTGTTTATTTATATTTCTCGTGCATAAATTGCGTATCTATTGTCCTGCAGGTCTGAAGCCAAGTTCCTTCAACATTCCATGGGCCACTCAGCAAATTTGGAGAGAGACTTCCCTGATGTACTCCCCACCCCCCCTCCTCTAACCCCAACACACACACACACACACACACACACACACACACACACACACACACACACACACACACACACACACACACACACACACACACACACACACACAGTTTTGCCTTTGTCCTCTCCACGGAAGTGCTCGTCAACGGAATCCCAAATCTCAAAGCAGGCAGCTGAGGCATGCAGTTGTGTATCGCAGGCGTGGGAAACGGTTTCCAATGACCTGCTGTTCATGCCATCGACTGGCGCCTACACACGTATGGCGTCTGCCACTGGGAACGAGAAAGTATCGAGTCTGCAGGTATTCAACACCACAACTGTTCTTGGCACATACGTCTATGTCATCAACATGAAATTTACCGTCTTAAATCCCAAGGCTAAATCAAGTATCGGCTCTCGTATTTTTCTATTGGTATCTAATGACAATAATAGCGGATTCATTCAGTACCACATTTGGATTGTAATGCTTACGCTGGCAATCTGCACCTTTTTCCAATTTTAGGCCGAATTTGACGCGTCGCGATCTGAAATGGCAAAAGAGGCTGCGCGAGCAGCGAAACTGGAGAAAAAGCTGTCGATTCTTACAGGTGCAAACCCTTTGTCGCTTTGCTAGCTGATTGCATTTTTCTATTTTGCTTGTAACGTGTTGCCGAGACTCTTTTCTGCCGGCACAATGCAGGGGGGTTGCAAGCAAGGCATGCCAAACTGGTGGAACGCCTTGATGAAGTCTACAAGCTCTTTCTGAACTCGAGGGACGAGGTATCTTGCTACTCTGCGCTCCGGGATGCCGAAGTGCGGAGTGCGCCCAAGAGGGTGGATGAGCTGAAGACGCTGCTCAGTAGGACGTCCGCAAGGGAGAACGAGCTCCAACATCGTTACAAGGCGAGCTCTATTCTCTCTGCTCTGCTCTCTCTCCCAATCAACCCATGCCCAACTCCGCCTGTTTGCCACTGTTTCTGCGTACATATGAAATGGTAACAAGTTCATTCCGGCGTGCAGGTTTTGGCGGAGAAAATGGCACAGGCATGAGAGATGTGCCCGCGAGACTCTGCAGCAGTGATTAAGGCGTGCAACCTGCAGGCACAATGTAGGCACTTGAAGGTGGTCTCATAGACAGAAAAAGCGTTGCGCTGCGGATCATATTCTGTAATTACACTGCTGTGGCTTGTTTGAGTCCAGCGACGAATTTCACTGATCGCTATGACAGCACAAATGCGATAATGGGAGCCCGGGTGAGGTGCAGCCCTGCATTGGATCATCCTTGTGATGCAGATTGAGGTGCCCAACTGTCACGAGTGTCGTCCTTGCGACACAGCTCAGCCGCGCCTGCAGCCCAACTCCAAAATGACCTTCCGCTACTAGCCCGTCCCCCATTCAGTAGTATCCCCGCCCACGCCCGCGTCTCCCCCTGGGGGCGTAGTAGCTTGGCACAAGGCAAAGCGGGGTTAGCCATGCACAGTTTTTAGGCTCGCATGAGAAGGGAAGCGAATGCTTGGGGCACAACATACCCTCCTCCGTATCCCCGGCCATAACCGCCACGTCCGTAGGGGTTGAAGCGCCCCCGTCCACGGCCGCGTCCTCTACCCATTTTCAGTCCAGGCACGTTGGTGCGCTTGGCAGACACCTTATCATTTCACGTAATTGCAAACACAAACGGCGTAAGCGCAACAGCAGGGCCTTTGGATGTAGCTCAGATGCCAAAAAGGAGGCATACCTTGATCTGACGGCCCCTCAATTCGCTATCGTTCAGCAAGACAGCAGCTTCGACGGCGTCCGCTTCCAGAAACTCAACATACGCAAACCCCTGACAACGCAGCAAAGCACAGCAGACTGCATTCAAAACGTGCTCACATGAAAATATGCACACATATGCAAAGCCCAGCAGCCATACCAAAAGGGACATTGCAGTAGGAAAGGAGGGCAGACCTTCGCCTGACCAAATTTGTCCGTCAGAATGGTGACACGGTTGACGGTCCCACAAGACTGTTACACATACATAACAGGCGTTGTGCTGCTCAGCCCCGTTCAGACGTAACCTACTAAGTAGTGCGTGCGTGAAGAGATTTGGCGCCTAGCTCACCTGAAAATGGACCTGCAGTTCCTCTGGGGTACATGCGTAATCCACGTTACCGACATATATTGACCTCGCGTCCGCCTCTTCTCGCGAACCGGGCTCTCCAGGCGGCGCGGCCGAGTCGTCTCCGGTCATCAGGCCCGCCTCCTCTTGCACTTTTGCCTGTCACAAACCGGGTTACTCTCACGGACAAACTCCCATCTACACTGCTTAGTATTCGTCTGCGCGGCTTGATCCATAGACATCCACACCTGAATTGCCTTCAGCTTCTCCGCCTCCTCCTCCATCTGAGCCAGTTTCGCCCTCAGTGCCGGCAACTGCGCAAATACCACAGTCGGGTAAGAATTACGCAGAGTACGGAGAAGGCTAGCCACGGGAAACAGCGAGCTTGTGGCGTGAAACTACGACCAGAAGCCGCTTTGTCAGGCTGGGCGCAACGAGACCGTCATTCGGAAGAGGTTCACAATACAGAGTGTTGCGAGGAGGTAAGAAGGTGACCCCACATCATCGCCTTCCGCCGCCTCGCCCTCGCCCTTGTGATCGTCGTCTTCGAGTTGCTCCTCAACCATCTCATCCCCGTACACCTCCTCGTCGTCGGCCATGGCGATTTCCTCAACTGGAAGGTAAGTCAGAGGGCCCGAACCCTGCACCTGTAGCGAAGTTGGTGATATTTTTAGAGACGGCGTTGGAAGTGTCGTCACAGCCGTGGCTAGGGTCTCAGCAGCATGAGAGTGCACTACAGTACACGCGCGGAAAGGTCGCCCCTGCTGCGGCTTGTCTGTCCCACAACCGGTCATGATGCTGCTTTCCGTCATTTTTTATAGTCATCATATCAAATATTGATTACAAGAAATGCCATCATGATTTTAATTAAAGCCTGGAAATTCAAGAAGGCCCGGCGGCTCACCCCGTGAGCCCTGTGTCTCGCGTTCGAATTCGGCTTTTAGGTGTGGACGGGGCTTGGGCTTGTTGGGGTTCGCCTTTGGCTTTCCATTGCAATGCGGGATGCAATGAGCAATGCTCGGTGCCGCCCCCTTGTCATTAAGCTTTCCTCCCGATGTGTCACCCTTGTTGCTTGAGCTATTCTTAAGTACCGGAAAAGCGCGCGCGCTAATTTTGTCCGGAATACATGTACTACCGACGTTTCCGACGCGGCACCAAACCGTTGTCCGCTAGCTCTAACCCTACGGCTAATCCTACCGCGACTGTGCAACGCAAACACATTCATTGCTCGTCACAACCAGCACATATTGACCTCTATTCAAAACGCAGTTGTTGTCGGTGGTGGACGGTCAATTGGTGTTGCGACGGAGGCACGGAGGCCGCTCTTGTCGGACGGGTTTGGTAAGCATGCTAGCGTCTCACCACCATCTCGTTACCCACCCCCGCAAGCTCGTAATAGAACGGGAGAGCACATACTTGCCCTTATTGCCGGCAGACAAGCCACAATGGTAGGCAAGAGTATATGCGAGATAACCTCCTAAGCGGATTTTTGTTTTTTCTACACACTCATGCATGCATTACGCTCACTTTCACAGGTGCAGTTCGTGAAAATACGCCGAGGTGGCTGCGTGCTGCGGGCAAATGGCACGGCGCGAGAACTCCGTACAATGTCTTTTAGCCACGGCCGCCAACCAGCCTACCGCCGCAGATTATTGTCGTCAATGCGGAAGGTCAACTCATTTGGAAGGAGTGGCAACTGTTGACGGGGACGTGTTGGTATCGGCTTTGACTGAGACGCTTTACGAGCGATGTAACTCGCAAATCCCTCAAGGTGGACGCACAGCCGCGACGGGGACCTTCAAGAACGTCCCTATTGACCTTGTGGCGGCCTTTTGCGACGCTAAGCCCTGGTTGTGGAGAAAAACAACAGTCAGATCCACCCCAAGCGGGCGTCGAGTGAAGTATGTGACCACCCGAATGGAAGGTATCGCTTCGCTTGTGTGCTTTCACGATAAGCACGGTGATCCACGGAGGGTCCGAAACATGAAAAGCCGGACTCGCGCAAAGCGAGCGCAGGCGCGCGTGGAGCAGCATAAACGGCGAGGGAGCTTCAGTTGGGCTCGACTGACGGACAACGGCGACATTGTCACTCCTCTCCCTCCGTTTACTGTGGAGGTGACGGAGACCCTGTGGAAAAAGGGTAGCAAGCTGCGCAGCATAGTCGGCACGTTGCGCTTCCACACTGCCATCGTGTCGGCAACGCCGGACAGAGACGTGCAGCTCCCGGAGGGCTACCCCGTCATTATGGATTCTAGGTCGGCTTGGCCCATATTGCCCCACTATACCGACCCTAAAGCGTATTTAATTCATGAATTGCAACAGTTATACTGCAGTAACTTCCAACACCTTTTGGGGGTTGCGGGGGAGTCGGACGCGCTGCGGTCGGTACATGGATGGGACTGCACCGCACCAAATCCACCACCCCCTAACAGGATGGTGGCAGGGTCTAGAATAAGGTGGGAAGGTCTTGATGGAGAGGACGGAGTTGTGCATGTGGGGCGAGAGAAGCAGGCGGGGCGGCTGGAGTTAAGGCATGAGGACACAGAGGGCAGCATCAACACCTATGATATTCTCAGTGGCAGTGGACGAGCCAGCAGCTATACATCAGGGTTCGCTGTCGACACCGAGGATGTGAGGTGCGGTCCGCACTTGATGCCAGAATATAGACGTTGCAAGGCGAAGCAACGCCTAATTGCTGAGAGGGAGGCTGCACGGCCAAGTGATGAATGTGTGAGCACCCGGCAGCGACCACGGCTGGCATATAAAACATACAAAGATAGGTAGTGAATTAAAATTATCACAAGCTATGTAACTATGTGTTCTTTTCATTTTTTGCGCTTTGCTGCTTGTTGCTCTAGCTCCAACTTGACTGCATCTGTTTTCCGCTTGGGCATGTGTGGCTGGGCGCGATGGGATGGTCCGTGCATGTCTCGGTGATGTGCCATCAGGGTGCTGCGCTTATTAACTTGGCCAGTCCGGCTCAGCGTGAGCTTGCCGGTGCATGTGACGCGCTGTCTCTGATGGTTGCTTCCCTGACGGTAGCCTTGTTTCACCTCTCTGTTTGCGTGCTCCATGCATTGCGCGCTGTAGCGTTCAATGCAGCCATGCGCCTCCATCCATGTCGGAAAGTGCAATGCCACGAAGTGCATGTACGGAGTCACATCCGTTGCTGCAGCAACATCCAAAAACGCAGAAAAGAATCCCTCCGCGGCTGCGCGTAGCGCTTGTGTTGCTGCATGTCTATCCGCTGCATCATCCCCCGGGTATGCACTCCATGCGGCGCTCATGCAATCACAAGCTTCCCATACCTTGTAGGCATTTGCAGCGCAAGGGTCGGAGGGTGACAACACGGCGTCCAGCAGCGCACCACGCCCCTCCACAACTTTTCTTACCTCAGGTCCATTAAGAGAGGGAAGGTCAGCTTTGCTGGGGTTCTTGCCTTTGCCACTCTGCACCTTGATCTCTCGCCCGGGCAATCCGATGAGTTCCAATACCCTCACCGCCGCTTGAGCTGTGGCTGCGCTATTACACCTCTTGTAAACGGTATGCCACAGCACGTGCGGGCAAATCTGAATACCGGCGTGCAGAGTGTCCCCAATCATGTCCACCGGGTCTACCATCATCATAGCGGGGGGGCACAAGTGCCGCTGTCCGAAGTGACTAAACTGGTAGTCTTGTCGCCCTAGCTGATTGTCGGGGGGAGGCAGGTCCCTATGGCACTGTATGAGGAGGCCACACCCAGGGCACATGTGCGGCTTTGTTAGCCCATACTCCTCTCCGAAAGCGTCCGCTAGCATAGCTGCAAAAATAGCTGTCTTCTCCATGGGTGGTGTCATGCCCTTGCGCTGGTAGTCGGCTGGGGTGAGGTGCTTGTTGTGACGGGCCATGTCGCAAATAAAACAAAAGAAAGTAGATGATGCCCCAGCATGCCCAAAGGACCCACCTTGAAACGCCATATCACCACCAATGACAAGCTTGAAGATGTAGATCGCGCCATGCAGCTCCATTCCCGGACCATCACATATTTCTCTCAGCTCTTGCTTGATAGCCTCAAGCTGAGTGACAAACTGGTCGTACTTATCATGTCCCTCATACAACATGATCTTCACAGCGTTATGAATGCTGTTGTAGCCCCAACCTTCAAGCACGAAGCCGTTTGTATCAACCCTTGTAAGCACTGGCTTCAAGATGCAAAGCACGGCTCCTTGGTTACCCATCTTGAAGGCCACACTGCCATCAGCTAGTTTTCGAAACAACAGCACGACATTTTCAGTAAAACAGTGCGTACCCCTTGTTGTGCACAGAAAGTCACACGCCAAACAAATCACTTAGCCCCGCAACTCACCGCAAAACTGAATGACGATAACCTTGCTTGTCGGCAGTTGCTCAGCAGGGAACTGCACTAGCCTGCTACGAAGTGCTTGCATCACGTCGACAGTGGCCCTTTTCCCGTCGTCCGACAGCTGCAACCCCGACAGCTCAGCGACTCGGGACTCCCATTGCCACACATCATTTTTGCTCGGCAGCAACGGAACTCGTGTTCCGTACGGCAGCACGACTACGTCGTGCTCACAGGTCTCTTCATTCCACTTCTTCCCTAATGCGTGTATCATGTCCTGGTAGCGACGCCAAGTGATTTTGCACGTTACCCGAATAAAAGAAGCCCGCGCCACAGTCCAGTGCTCAGGCAGTGCCTCCACCACATGCTCTTCAACGGCGCTATACAACCCACGTTGCTGGAACACCGAGTCGAGTATTTCCGGACATTCATTAAAGAAGCAGTTCAGAAGTTGCACGACCGTATCACCCGCTAGACCGTCCTCGTAACGGTTGTCTAGATATTGCTTAAGTTTCGCTACTTCCCGGGGTTTAAAGCCACGGTAGTCGGTTCCGTTCCGGACCGGTGGTGCCTTGATACGTTTCGACAGCGGACGGAGGCCTCCGTATGCACGGCGCGCCATACGTGCCTTTACAACCCTGGCTTTCTCCCTACACCTATTCGCGCTTAGGCTGCCCTTCGAGCTTTGTGCCTTGAGTCTGCGGACTGTGCGACTCAACGACTCCCGCTGGCTGCACACCTTTGCGAGCTGCTCGGCATGCGCAATGTCCGACTCGACTGCCGCCGCACTTAACTCCTTGAAGCGCTCCTCCTTACTACGGGACCGTTGCCTCTCCGACTCGAGTTGCTTCTGCAAAGATTCAGTTTGCTTCACCAGCTTTTTGTTCTCCTTGCTGAGGCGTTCCACCTCAGCTCGGAGAGTCGTGAGCTCCGCGGCCGATCGCTGCGTACTTGCCGCATCATCTTGCGACGATTCTTCTCGCGCGGCTGTCTCCGCTGCTTTCGCCCGTTGCTCCTGAGCTTTCGTCCGCCGCCGACTCTGAAACCTCCCTCCACGCGTGCGATTTCCGCCGCCTTTAACGGCGGGGTGAAGCCCGTCGACCTGATCGGGCATTGTGCGCACTGATTTTGAAACTGTGACGGCGGGAGGTATGATGCGCAATCGTGACCTGCAACAACATACCCATTTCAAACTCGGATAGCACGACGACCGGTCAGCTTGAGATGCGTAAAGACCGTAAGTAAAGCTCATAGTCAAGCAAATGAGCACCTAGGGCCTTGGGAGGGTTGAGACAACGTACTTGGGCGCGTGTAGGCGGTCAGTGTCACGAGGATGGTAGTTTGCACGTGACGTCGTTTTCGCGTGTACAAAAAAAGCACGTTTTCGGCATTTCAGGAACGCCGTGTAGGGTTAGTTGCCTCCTCGTGTTGGTGGTTGTTTGAACTGGACTCACACTTGTGCTGATCCTGCGGCGTGTAGGCTGACTTCGAGGCATTTGTCGTTGAGTACTGCGAGGACCCCGTTGGCGTTCCGTTCCCCCGCATGTTTGTCGAAGAATATGGAGTACACGAGATGCTTTTCTCGAGACAACTCGTTTTTCTCCGGTGAGCAATTTCTCGCACTTCAACCGTCGCACATAAGTGAGCTTCCCCTCTTGTGCGCTACAACATACCATGTGCGTTCTCTTGGTCGCGTCGAAAAGACCCCAGGTGTCCGCTTCCTCTTGCGAGAAATAGGTTTCTTGACGAATCGCGTCCATAAAAGTTTCGAGTGCCGTGTCGAAGGTGGCATGATACGTTCCATACCATAGCATGTGTCGATACTCGTCGCGTGACGTAATATGTCGCTCCTCCGTTAGAGACTTGTCGCCTTTGTCGTGGCGTGGTCGCCACAGGCTCGGCCGTGTGGCGTTCGACGGCGGTAATCTTTTCGTGTCGGCCGTTGGTAGGTCGTCTACCCATTCACGCGGGTCGAGGTATGCGTCGTCGGGTAGTGCAGCCGTAAATGATGGGGGGTGCGTTCCCTTCGGTGCCACCCGAGTCGTTACCGTAGGTCGTTGGCTCGTGAATGTTTTGTTGTTGTCTGTTGCCTTTTGTTCGCTGATTTTCGTGTCCCTATGATCTTAACAAACTTTGTTGCACTAACGGAGTTATATTGTAAGGATGTATGGAGGACTCTACTTCACGGATGCCTAAAGTTGGATTCAAGTGGCCAAGCAAAGGATATGACATGGTTGTGTCATTGTAAGTATTATCGGCGGTATAAAGGATAGCATAGACACCTTGCTAGGCTGCGAGAGTCTAGATGCCGTTTGCGTGGGCTGTGCTCGCGCAAGGGGCAGAAGTTGATCTAACGTTGTGTGTGCCGCGTCATACATATTGGCGTCGGTTTTATTAAAGCAACGCATTTGAAATCTAGCATGGACGGTTAGAATTACGAAGCGTCATGGCAACGCTTATTAATCTACCTCTTGCATGATTTAAACCTCTATGATTACTCAACAATATGGTCCACAACCATGTAGCGACCATGCGATGGGCTTCCTTATGCGCCGTGTAATTATACTATCCTTTTCCCGCGCCCGCTGGCGGCGCAAGGCAGCGGCCCCGGAGGGGGGTGCGCTCGCGGGCTCGTCAGCACTTACCCCCGTCTCCTCGTGGTAGACAATGGTAGCCCTATTACCGTACCATGCCTAGCATGGTTGGGGGCTAGGAGGGATGAATCCGGCAGGTGCGATCCACGTGATTAGCAAATATCGGGAAGCCATGTATGGGGGGCTTTTATAAGAAACAATGACACATATGTACCGACCATCGCCAAGATCCTTCGCTCGACTCGTCCGATATTACATTTCGCGGCCATGTACCATTAAAACCTCCCACAATAAGGAGGCGGGGGGGGGGGGGGGGGGGGGGGGGTATCTATGAACTATTGGACGGCGAGGTGGGTGCGGCGTTAGGGCTGGGAGCCATCAATAGATAGATCGTTGATAGTATCACTATCGGCACCCGCTGATTGTGTCATCGATGTGTTAGGTTGTGACATCGACATCGGCATTATGGCAGCGAAAATTAGCATAAATGCCATCAACAAATAGAAATATACACACTTTTAGACATAAATAAATATGCATTAATTACCAAAGCCCGATATGGTGATATACATACCGTCCCAAATACTGATACATCGGCGCTAATATCAACTTATACTGCCATCGATGTCAACGACATCCCAAAATATCAACACCATCAACATGGACAATGCGAGAAATTAATACCATCAACATCGACGTTTCAACATATCTATATCATCCCCATCTACATCGACGAAATCCACTTGATCCGCGCTAGCCTTATACGGCGTGTCCGTCGGGCGATGGGGGGGAGCTGGCGGCGGCCAGCCGGGAAGCGGCGATGAGGCATGGCGCTCGCTAGCCATAGACTAGCGTTGATGCCCTCTATCCGTCCCGGGGGGGGGGAGGGGGGGGGGGGGGGGGGGGGGGGGGGGGGCGACATGAACACATGATGCCAATTTAGGACGGAGAAGCAGCGAGGTTGGCGGCGGCGATCCTAATGCTCCGCCGCCGCCATTGACAAACATGTTCGGAGGGTTATCTTGGATACTAGATAAAAGTCCGCTCCACTCGGCGATCAAGTCGGAAATTGTCCTCGGCAATTCCCGACTTGATCCCCGGGAATGTTGGACCCCGATAGAGGTGTTCATGGAGTTATGGGGCTGAAAAAATGCAGCTAGCTCGGGGTTGGAGCACTAGCCGCTTTCTATTGTCTATGGGTGTCGGTCCCCCCACTTGTCCTTTAGGTGACGGGTAACCTACGCCTGCATAATCGCCGGGTCGGAAGAAGCGGCGCAGCCCTAATTAGGGCGGAGTGACACAGAAAACCGATAACCCGACAGTCGACTACGAACCGATGGGGGTTTATAGCCCCCCCCCCCCCCCCCCCCCCCCCCCCCCCGACCGTTAGGCGGAAACTTGGGCAGTTAAGATACATGGTAGGCTAGCCACCGACCTTGCTCGAATACTGGTCTTCCTTAGTTGGTTAGCCCTCTTCAACGGTGACGAGCACGCCTCGCATCGCGTTCATAATATACAATTTCAATATTAGTTCGATTTTATAATTGTTGATTTATTAACATTATGCAGTAGTACTATTTTGATCTTGCACCGATTAAATGCTTGTTAGCCGGGATTGCCACAGATTGATTATTGTTTATGATAGTTTGTCCCGATGAATAGGAGTACATGGATCATAAATATTGATCTAAGCCTCGCATCTAAAGCTATCCTACATGCCTACACCATATTAGAGGGCGGACCCTAAGACAACAATCGTATTGTTCAACGAATTGTTGTAATTCAATTTCATTTTTTAATGGTCTTTTCCGACCATCGCGCGGAATAACTCACATTCTCGCCGCCTTTTTCCCGGGCCCGTGCTATGTTGTTGCGTTACGAGTGCATTCCTTCGAAACAAAAATATTTGCGGTTGTTCTGAATATCAACTATCCGTGGGTTTCGGATTTCATGATCTAGTGACTTGGGAGTAGCGTGAGGGTTAGGGCTACAGTGAAGTGCCGGGTGGTTAGGCTTTCCCTCCATGCTTGTCTCTTACCTGTACATAGTTTAAGGCCGGGTCTAAGGTGAACTTTGCCACCATCCGCGAAAGATGACTTGTTTTGAATTTTGCATACACCATCTCGTATTATATCATATTATATTGTGCACGAGCAAAAGTAGCAGCATGGCAAGCCCGGTGGCACGACTACTTCAAAATTGGCCTCCGATTATTTCTTCCGGTCATTGAACCCTTTGTTATTATGGGCCAAAAAAGTCAATCGCTTATCATCAACATTGCAATTTGTCGTAGGTAGTAGTCGGCATAGCAACATTTAACATCACGCAATATATAATGGCACGCGGAGACATCATAACATATTGATATCCGGGTTTTCGTGTGAAGGATTGTGGATGTTGTGCCTGCCTCGGGAGTCCGTGATTTGCCATGCGTAGGGCTAAGCTTTATTTACATTCGTCTACCTACTGCAACGATATTTAACGTATGTTATTCTACACTCCTTCACAAAAGGACGGACAAGACTTCGCACCTTCGCAAGTAAAAGAATGGAACCATGCGTCGATTTTATTGACAAATATCATGAAATCCTAGGCAATGCTTTGGCGCCCAAGATGGAATGCGCCGACAACTACGGGGTGTGAATTCGAGCACTGCCGGGCTTGTGTACTTGGGGTTATCTCGCCCGCATCCGTCCGGCACGCTCTTTCAAACAGTCGCCGTGATGGTTAGACGAAAACATTAACGGGCGCACAACGCCGCAACATGATTGCTTATGTGACGGTTGCGCAAATATAATACATAGGCGACGGAGGGAGGTGTTTTTGGGTACGCCGCTGTGGGGGAAACGCACGAAATCGCGTATGTAGACTTACCAACGATATGCGCACAACCCAATGGCAAGTTGCTTCCGGCCACAATGTTCAAGCAATCATTGCTTTCATAAACCACAACGTACTAAAATATGGTCAAAACTTTTTCAAACAGGTACCGATGGACGCGTATTTTCAATGCGCGTCAAAAGATTATACTCTAGAGTTAAAAATTTTACAAACAAATTTTCTTTGAATTATTTGAATTTTCGAAATATTCCGTCAAAACTAAGCCGCGCTGCCAAGCAATACCCGTCGAATTCGGCTCACCTTATGACGCGATTTGTGCGGGGCGTGTCGATATATGTGCATCAATTCTTCATTCCCGAGCCTAATTCCCGACGTGTGCCACGCGTGGGGCGGGTGTGGTTGGCACAAGCACATACCCAAGCATTCCAAACACCACCGTCAACGTGATGCGTCCCTAACGGCCAAGTTGGACCTCGCCCCTCACCAAAGCCAATCGCCCTCGCATGTTTACAACGTGCAGGGTTTATCCAAACCTGTGTAATGTGCGTTTTTACTCGCTTACTTTCCAAAAACATTACCCGTGTCTGCGGCGTGAACTTCCGTGCTCTATTCACATACTAATACACCCGCAAACGAAGCCTCGCGTATTGAAAACGGCACCCACGCCTCCAAACTCTCTCCAACAAGTCCCAAAGAAATACGGTCATGTGGAACACTGACGGAGTAATATGCTTCTTGGCATGAGCGCTCGAGCAATGCCTAAGCGTGGCGCTTAGAACGACGTGTGTAGTTTAGATAAGTTCATGGGAATTGATGGGCCTAATTCGACAAACTCCACCGACAACACCCGCTTTAAGGTGAGGTCTAACCACCCCTGATGACGGCTTACAACTTGCTTCTTGGCTCTCCTAGAATTGGGTGATGGCACTCGGGTGTCGTCGTGTTTGACGTGGTGAGAGGGGAGCATGTTCTTGACTTGCTTATGTTTAACATAATGCATGTCCGGACTTTAGTGTAGAAGGGTAGATGTCGTGGCGCCTGATTGGCTAGGGCGTATGTAAATTTATTTCTTCATATTTATGTTCTTTCATTGCCTGTTGAGGACGAATGGTTATAGGCCATACTAGTTTTACCGAGACGGGCGGGATGGGCGTCTTGGTCGGTTCCGCTACGGATGGTGGACAGTACCACGTCGCGGTGCACGTGGTGATTTGGAGAAGACGGGCATCTTACGTTTTGGGGGATGAGAGGGCACATGCACAGTCGGCAGAGGAAGCGGGGTAATTGCCGGCCTGAGTTTGATCGACGCTACGCAATTGTTTCACTGACCCTCTAGTAGGAGCTTCAAAGTTCGGATAACCGCAAAGGAAGAGTCTATTTCGCTCATGGCTCACTCTTTGCAAGTGACACAATGGTACGAAATCACAGGAAGCACAATAGCCACGAGGACAGGGAAAAGGGTGAAATGGTGACACAATAATAGATAGTCACCATTTGACACAATACGATTTCCACAAATGATAGAATATACGGTCATAGAGCATCCTGCGTCATACATGACGGGAATACAAATACTAGCTACCTGCATTGTCGACAACTCAGCTGTCCTCTTACGCAGCATATTGAAAAGATGCAAGTAAATGAAACGATGCAGAAATCGCGAGGTGATTGCCGAGCAACGGACCTGTCTCACACAAATCGCACAACCTTTATATGCTGTGTGCTGGGCAGCCTCGTGGAGAACATTATGAACCAGATAAATCTTGATTACACATAAATGTAGCAACAGAGATCCCACCGCGCAGTTGTGAAAGAAACCCAATACCCCAGTTGCGTTGTGAGCTGCCGAGAGGCTGCACAATTTAGGAGGAAAAAGTCAAGGCTTGCTACTCGTAGTATGCTGGCCTTGCATACTCTCCGGGCTTTTTCAGGAGCTGGCGCTTGTGCGACTCCCACTCGGCAGCTGTCGAGGACTCGCCATGCATGCTGTCCCACTCCTGTAAACAAGTCAGAACAGGGAACAAACACAATCAACGACAGACGAGCCCAGCACAAGCAGAGGGGGGAACGCTCGATATAGCTGGTCTAAAGCAGCTCTGCCGTTGTTTATGGCATGATAGCGTGGGGCGCCTACGCTTACATTGGTTGATGGTGAAGCGGGGTTGGCCCCCGCCGCCCCTGCACTTTGCGCAAGGAGTTGCACCTGCCACACAATTTAAACAACGCTCAAGACATGAACTGTGAGTGACATATAATGAGTGTTGTGACGCAGGTGGACTGTGCAGATATGGACTGATCAGCCCCGCAGCAGAGGTCGGCATGCGTGTGTGCATATGGGGTGCCAATGCGGTGTTTCGGCAAATAGGCACACCTGACAGCTTCGCTCCAGTTCGCAGAGGCGGCAAAAAGCGGACGCCACGTCCTCCCCCAGCACGACGACCCCGCCATTGTCGGAAAATACCACGTCAGGGGCGCCGTCGGGATGCGACAGCAGCTGAGCCAAGCCCCCTTCCTGACCCGCCAACATTTTGAAGGGTATCTGCACAGTCTTCCCGGCAAACTGAGCCCCTCCCTGAATGAATAGAAGGGAGAAAATAGCCGGACGGACAAGGGTTAACCACAGTTGTGAATCCTAAAACTAAGCATTCATGCTTGAAGGACTTGTTTCAGGTGCGCTACACAAGTGCTGTTTTCCGGTGGGCGGGGTCACCACCTCGGCACACGCTGCCAAGGCAGAGGCGTGGGGCGGGCTGCAGCAGATGATGCACATCACATCGGGGCGGGCGGAGTAGACTGCGCTGTGAATCCGCAGCACGGCGGGCCCAAACGTGGCAGTGTCTTCGGGAGAAAACTGAGCAGCGCGGTCACCACATGATGCCGTGGTAAGTCTACAATGCATGCTGAGATGAATGAAAACAGTGGGCTGCTGCGGGCGCAGGACACACAGCAACAATATCGCAACGGGTCGAGCGCCCGCACCTTCTCTGCATCTGTGTCCACGAGCTTGAAGTTTGACGCAAAAGCTTCGCTGAACATGAAACCGAAAGGAGGCAGCAGCATCTTGTCCGTCCGTGACGCATATCGGGCCTGCGCGCAACGCTTCGCCTCAGAGACTACGCCCTCGGTATAATCCACTTGGCTAGCCATGTGAAGCCCCATCATGCGTTTTGTTGCGTGAGGAGGGTGCAAAGTTCCCGCTCACCGAAGCGGATGCCGAGATGCTGTTCACCATGCCCTGGTGGTTCAGGAGACGTGCGGCTGCAGCGAGCTCGGTGGCCGCACTCCAAGTTTCCCTGTCGATGCCACGGCGGTGCGCTCGGCACATGGCATCCGCACTCCTCGCCACAAAGTCATTCACGGGTGACGGCACCTACAGAGACCACTCAACGAGTTAAGAATTGCTGTAATAAACAAAACTCGACAGCAAAGAGGTTTGCTGGTCCGCGTCGAGTCCTGAATGCCCAGAGTGCCGACCATACGTTTGTGAGGCGCGACATGCTGCTGATGAAGCCGTTCAAGCCCGCGACGTCGGCCAGCCGCTTCTGCTCGTAGTGCTGCAGCGACGACGGCTTGTGGTGCGAGTACTTGGCGACGGCGGCGACGACTTTGTCGATGTACTCGTCTCGCTCGAGAGGAACCAGGCCGGCAAACTTAGAATCGGCCTGCATCCAACACACGGCGTCAGGTCAGAGGATGACAGCAAGGCTTACAGCAACATGGGTACCGAAAGTCTCGTAAAATATGATAAAATTCGTAAACAATTTTCAAATAAATTACTCCTATGTGTGTTTGGGCGGTCCAAGGGTCAACGACGCGGAGGCCCGTCGCCTTACCTGCAGCACATCAAAAGTCTCATATAGGATGTTGCTCATGGTGGATCGTGTGTCGCGCTTCCCCGTGAGATCATTGCAGTTGCGGCCCGTCATGACTGCCACAAGATTCGCGCTGTTGTTCACGCAAAACTTGAGAAACTGGTCATCCTCGTAGGACGAGCTGCAGAAACAAGCAGACCAAGCACATCATCGTTATTAATAGGAAAATAAGCGTCAGCAGGGCTCAGGGGAGACAGGAAGACGATAATAGGCAGCGGAGCGCAACGGGGGCACACCTGACAGCCGCATTGACGCCAGCCTGCTTCAGCTGAGCAACCACCACACGTGAGGAGGCACGCGGCGGAAATGTCCACGGGTTCCCAGTGTTGCCGTTCGCCACAGACGTCAGCACCACGCCCTGCCAAGACCAGTTCAAACACGTCAATCCTTTGAGGCTTTGGGGCTGCAAACTTGACCCCATGCGTCTAGAAGGGACAGGTTTGAGAGAATCACGGACATGACAATAGGGTGAGTAGTGCATTGGGCAGAGCGCTCTTACCTTCGCGGGCGATTCCTCCACAAAACTGAAACTCTGCGGGACCACAACACTGACTGTGGTGACGTCATCCAGTTGGGCAGGGATCTTCACGTACCCGTTGTATATCAGGGCCATGTGGTCCCACTTCAGACTAATGAATGGCATACAAGCAGGGTTACCAACCATACTAACAATGGTAGCAGTCAGAACATCCAGCCATTTTAGCTCAATCAATTCCCTTAAACCTATCTTTTACGAATCCGTGTGACAGACGACTCACCTGAAATTCTTCATTTCATGTGCGATGCGCGCCAGCCAGTGCGTCTTGGTGGCCACCATAACAATATTGAAATGGGAAGCCTCGACATCCTCCCAGTCCGTGATCAACCTACAGCCCGCTGCGGTCAGCATGTCCTTCACACCTTGCGGGGTTGTCGGCAGCACCTGCCACCAACACAGCAACGCAGGCACACATAAGATGGGAGCAGAGAGATTTCAAGATGCTCAGTCAGACGAGAGACATTTCCAAGCGCCCATAAATGTGGCGGACCACCTCCACACCTTCGCTGTGATGTCTGATATGCCGCACGCGGACAGGCGCCAGGCAGCAAAGCCTCCCAACGGACCTGCGCCCACCAGCAGACATTTGTTGTAGTGTGGATTGCAGCCAATAAGCACACCCCACTCCAGCTGTTTGTCATTGACCTCGGATAAAATCGCCTGCAGCACACATTGTTACGGTATAAATATGAAAAGGTATGGACGGCGCTTCAACGTGGGCTATTGCTGCGTTTCATTATTAACAGGAAAAGCGGTGATGTGCCAGTGTTTCAGCGACCTCACCCTGACCATCTCCTGCACCCCTTTAGCTTCGCCAGCACTGTCGCCGGTCGTAATCAATGTCTCGTCCAGAACTTCCATGTACCTCGAGTAGTGCTGGGTGAGGTCATGGTGCTTGGTGACCCGCAGCCCCGCGCCATCAAGTGCAGCTCTAAGCTGCACCAGCGACGGGCGTTTGCTGCGCGAGTCCAGTGCAAAATCAACCTGGAGAGGAAGGCAGAGGGGGGAGAGAGGGAATAAACGTGGATTGGAATCCTGTGTGACCTGAATAGAGAAAACCCAGTACCAACACAGTTCACAGTGATGATGCCAGGATGAAGGGAATGCCGTGGCAGGGGACATGGCAAGCCTCATATAAAAACTGTGAACTCGCCTGCATAGCATTCGACAGGATCAAGGCGCCGCCGGGCTTCAGCACGCGCTGCAACTCTGGGCAGAGATTTCCAAGGCAATTGTAGTCGTCAATGACTTCCTGTGATTCAATAGCGACAACGTCTCAATGCACAGTCCGTTCTGAACTCTCCTCTCGCAAAAACCTACGGCGCGTAAACCTACTAGCAGCAGCGCAAGCACTGCGCATTTTGAGGCTGTGAGTAGAGTACCTGCGCCCAAACAAGATCGAAGTGGCTGGTCCAAGCAGCCTTCAGAGGGTCCATTGAAGACTGCTCCACAATGCTGATGAGGCTTCCAATGCCGGCAGCGTCTGCCGCGGTGCGATTTTCTTTATTCTGTGTGGAGCGACATATTTACAGTACGAAGTGAAACTCATACCAAACACACACACACACACACACACACACACACACACACACACACACACACACACACACACAAGTTGCCAAAAATGATATGCTGCTGCCCATTAAATCCAACAACCATGCACGTGCTCGCCTGTGTGTGCGTGTGTGTGTTCGTGTGTATTTGAGAGTTAGAGGGGGGGGGGGGGGGGCGTACAAACTGCGGTGAGGCCTCCAGACATGTCACATGGCAACCAAAAGCTTGAGCAAGGGCCCTTGCACTTGCGCCCTTCTTGGCATCCAGCATCAAGATACGAACACGTTGCCCCTCTGTCTGCGCCGCTTGGACAGCCATCAGCGGAGAAACACGGGTCGCCAGCTTGGTCAAGAAACTCTTCATGTTGGTGCTGCTGGTCAATAATGTATCCGAGTCTGTCGCCACATACAAAACGACACGCTCAGAAACCAAATCTTGCCAGGCACGCATACTGGCCTTGTGAAACAAGTAACAGCTCCGGACAGAATGGATTAGGACAAAAGTGGTGGCAATTGGGTGCATTGTCGTTACATACCATCATTAAATAGACCAATGTGCAGGTCATCCGCGTCTCCAGCCGCAAATCGTTTGTTGACGTATGTGAGAATTGCTTCGGTGTATGTCACAGCGGAATCAGGTTTGTCCTCAGCCAGCATAGAACTGTATGGGAAGCAAGACTTGAAAAGTTTAGCGAATATGAGACAAACGCCAGGGCTTTGTTTAAACTGACTGCACTAGACGTATACCGCACCTCACAGCCATCCAGTTGTTCCCTGGGTCAAAGCTGTGCAGAAGAGCATGAGCACTCCCGGATCTGACAAAGCAAGAGGGATCAACAGTCAGCAACGCCATAAAAAGCAGCAGACACTCACACAGAAGAGAGGGGATATCTTCCAAGGACGAGAGACGATGCACATCACCTCATCATCGCGGGCTTCTTTGCAACGAAAGCCCCCCACAGGAACGCTCTCTCCTGCACCGACTGAAAACACAGAAATAGAGACAATGTGAAATATGGTTCATAAACAGAAAAGAACTAGTTAGAGCTGCATGCCATGACGAGACAATGGGTAGCTGGCTTGGCATACGTTCAGCCTGGTGGTGAGGTCTGCGAGGTACGCCTCCAAGCGGTACCCGGGCACGCCTGCATTGAGCATTGAGACGCGCTGTTCCCGGACACTCCGCGCTGCTTGCGAAAAGTACGTCACTAGGTTGGCCGTCAAATCCCTGTACACTGAAAGATCCATGCCAGCAGAGATGATAGCCTGCAGTGCAGCAATGCGGCTTCAGACAATCGGCGATGTCCCAAACAATGCCACAAACGAGCGATTCAGTGCAGCTGAATTAGATGAGTGCGCATGGGCGAACCTGCGTATACTCATCGGGAGATGCCAACTTGGCTGTGATGGCGCCACTAGCCATGCTGTGGCGGGTGTCATGAAACTCTTCCCCCTTCATGATATCCGAGAATACCAGTGTACCTCCAGGCTTCAGAACCCGCTCCACCTCCGCCATCAGCATGATTCGGTTTGCAGCGTGGCACAGCGCCTCCTGGCTCCACACAAGGTCGTACTGGTGCGTCCAGTTGTCGGGCAGGCGCTCATTGAACGAACCCTGTGCACAGTGTTTCCAGAATCAGCAAACCTGCGACAGACTGTGTTCTCTCTCTGTTTGACAAGCGCCTTTACCTTCGCACCCCCAAGACACTTTCAAAATTTGCTCCAGCAATAACAGTGTCGTTTGATTGGAACATTCCGCTAGCGGGCTGCTTGCCAGTTCTGTTGCGCACCTTTATGACAGTAATCAGGTGGGAGATACCCTCCTCGTGGGCCTTTTGCAAGTTGTACTTGTTCTGGTTCTCCCCAAGATTGAAGCACGTCACGTGGCATCCAAATGTCTTGGCGAGGAATCGCGCAGTCCCGCCCTGTCATATACCCACTGTGCTGTTAGGAAACATGTTTTAAATGCAACGAATATCGCGGACAAACCAAGAACGATGACTCTGACATTCCATATATGTGGTGGCCTGACCTTGCCAGATCCCAGATCAAGCACGCGCATTTTGGATCCCGAGCTTGTCCGCAGCGCAGTGTAGCCAGCGGCGAGATTGGCCATGTATGCTACTGCATTGTGACTGCGCAGGAATGAGAGGGGGGGGGGGGGGGGGGGGGGGGGGGGGGGGGGGGGCATTTAGAAAATATTGTGAGTAGGCATGCGACCACGCGGCGTCTCATCGTCTGGCGTCTGCGCACCTGGCTGTCAGGAGGTCCTCTTTGCCTGTGTTGAAAATGCCGTAGTGCATGTTGTCACCCCCTCCACCCATAATGTACTTGTAGAAGATCATGGAAACGTCGGTGTCATACTGCTCCTGGATGCGCTTTTCCAGTGCTGCGACTGCGGCTTTGATGGAGTCGAAGTTCTAACAGCCATGCACATCGGAATTCAGCCGTGTGCGCGCGCATACCAAGTAGCAGGAGGGTAGCGTGCAACATAATGGTTAATGCAACACGATATGACGATATGACAGGCGCACCTCTTCTTTCAGCCCCACAAACACACCCCACGCAAACTCCCTGCTCTCAACTTTGGCAAAGCGGCTGTCTAAGCTACTAACGTAAGCCTCAATTCGCTCTGAAGGGACACCGGCTTCGAGTAGCTCCTCCCGCTTCCCAGTCACCACAGACATCATGAGCTTAAAGTAGGCTGTCAGGTGATTGGTGAGGTCGTGGTAGCTAAGAACCCTGATCCCCACTGCGGGGAGCTGGGAACGATAGTACTCAGGGGTGGCGAGCTCCTTGCTGACGTTGTGCTCTGTGAAGGTGGACAGGTCGGCGCTGTCGTCGCCCTTCATGATGTCTGAAAACACTAGGGCTCCTCCCGGCTTCAACACGCGGTTAATCTCCTTCAGCACAAACTGCTTGTCCACCGCATGGCAGAGAGACTCCTGCACCCACACCACATCGAATGAACTGCTCCAGTCCTCGGGCATGGGCTCATTGAAGCTCCCGCGCTTCACGGAGATCAGCTCCTCTAGGCCGTCCTCCCGAGCCCGCCGCAGGTTATAAGCATTCTGATTGTCGCCCAGGTTCAGGCAGGTCACACAGCAGCCAAACGCCTTGGCTAAGAACCTGGCGGAGCCACCCTTCCCCGCCCCTACATCCAAAACGCTCACGCTCTCCGCCGTGGAGGTCCCCAGCGCTGACACGTTCTTCACGAGGTTAGCCATAAAATTGATGGAATTCTGGGCTGCGGACGCCAGATCCTCCTCGCCGGTGTTAAAGATGCCGAAATGCATGTCGTCTCCACCGCCACCCATGATCATTTTATAGAATTCCATAGACGCCGTGGTGTCGTACTGCTCATTGATCCGTCGCTCCATCTCCACAACGTCCGGCGTTTGATGCGCCTATAGCAAAGGACACGCACACGGTATCCCTTGAGCACTCGGAAACATGCGACGCCACATACTTTGTGGCAACCAGCAGCTACTTGGGACTCAAACTGATCGACAACGTGCAATCCCACGAGTTCGTCCGACTCGTAGCGAATATATTGTATATATGAGCAATTGGCGAAGAGAGCGCCCGCCCGTCGTACCGGTCTCGACGCCGCATCGGGACACGGAAGCACTCGAGACTCCACCATTTTTCAAGTCTGTCAGAGACCCTGCCTGCGACGGGATGTCCACAGGGTGGCTTGATCGCGCCGGCCGCGGCAGGGGGCGGGGCGAATGGGGATGGTTAGTTGATGCCAACACTCGATACCGTCACGGGGCCGCAGCTCTGCCGAAGAACTCGCCTATCCTCAAAATCCTATAAAATTTCACTGCCGCACACTTTTGGGACCTGAACGAGTGCACGCACGCCACCCACGGCCTGGGCAGGCAAGGGAGGATAGTAAAAGTGGCCTGCAATCTCGCCGCCAGCCCACCATAGACGGCAGTGGACCAGTGGTTGCGCCTGCCTGCCGATTCCGCCTTTGACGAAAACCTAGACGGGTAGGCGAGCATTTTTAAAATGTAGAGTAGGTGGAGTTGCGATGATCTCGCGATGATCGTTTGCAGGTAAAGTACTACGTTAATGGCGCGACCAAAAAGAAGCAGGCGGCCGTGATCGACGATACACCGATTCCGAGAATTTTGCTTACAAGAAGAACCAGATGAGCACGGACAGGGAAAGTGGGAGGGGAAACAAGAGGGCAAGAGTGACAAGAGGATCACGGAATCCAAAGCACAGCAAAAGGAAAGCACTACATTGTGCATAAACCTAGCAGATTAAACTAAGGAAACTCTTAAGCCACGCCGAGAATGCAACACTTGGAGGCGACAAGCGGCGCCTCACGCGCCGCTCGAGGAAGCACGGGGACGCTTGCGGCCCATGGCGCGGGTGAAGAGCGCCGTGGCTGGAGAAGGCATCCCAGCCGAGGAAGAAGCGGCCTCCGTGCCGTCCGCAGCGGCGGACAAACCACGCAAGACGTTGTCCGCGTGAGCAACATGGACGGCGAGAGAGACCTTTCGACGCCAGGAGGCCAACAACTTGCCCACGTGCATCCCTTTAGATGCGGCTGCCTGCTTGGCTAGCTCCGTCAAGAAAGCCGTGGCGTGGCCGCCAAGAGTACCAAATTCCGTGACTGCAAAGGGAATGAAGCGGATGTCGGGGCGACTCCTCAACCCCTCCGAGTACTTCTCGAACTTGGTCTTCTCAGCATGGCGCAGAGCGACTTCGGGTGACGGGGGGCTAGACACGCCGAACAAACCGGAAACCACGGCATCAAGGGCAAGTTTTGAGCCTCGGATGCCGTGATAGTGCAAGACACCCACATCCGCGGGGAGACCGTCGTTGCCGTTGGGGAGTTGAACTAACATCGTGGGATCTGTGAGAACCTCGACGCCAACCCCGAGTGCGCCACGAACCTCGGAGATGATTTCCGCAAGGGCCGTCACTAACCAAGAGTGAGCGGTGTGGACCGAAGCATCTCCGCCGCAACGAGCCAAATGGTCCGCAAAAGCAGTGGCCCACGCATCATCCGACATGTCAACACCCGCCGACGAGAACGCACCCCGCATAGCTTGAACCGAGAGATGGCAAGAAGCACAAGCAGTGGGGGAGCGTAGAGAAGAGAGGATGCGAGATGAGGGTAGGCCGAAGATGCGACAGACCGCGACGCGGAAAACTGCGTCGTAGTGCTCAGGGAACTTGTCACGGAGCTCGCCCAGGCGACCCGAAGTAGGCGGGTCCGAAGCCAAAAACGCAAGGGCGCCGTGGCCGAGACGAGATAGAAAACGCCTAGACTCCGGCCGAGCGCGGTTGGAAAACGTGGGAGCGAGCTTCGCGAAGCGAAACAAGTTGACGCGCTCACTGATGTCGGCTTGTAGCTTTGGAAAGATGTCCGTGGCAAACGCAGAAAGAGGGACGAGCGAGGGTAGGCCATCAAGGGACTGGGCAATCTGCTCGTTGTTTGATCGAAAAGATCGAAAGGGCGGTCGGGTGGTTTTTGTTTTTTCCTCGTTTCTTCTTTTTGCTTTATGGCCTTCACTGCGTTTTCTAGCAAGCATAAGAATTTGTCCACTGCTTTTTCATCTTTGCAAGAGAGAAGGAATTGCAAGTGCACTAAAACACCTGAAACAATATACAGCCGATATTCCACTGCAGCTGATTCTATCACAATTTATTTGTCAGGGGGCTTATTTTATTATTTACCCGAGGGCGCGTTTTGCGAAATAATATGTCACCGTCCTTAAAATTTGGCCAACAGACCACCACAGGCTTGGCATGGGGAATATTATAGCGCTATATTGGGTTGGGTGGGTGGGTTGCGCGAGCCAGATGGGCGAGCGCAAAACAGAGAGTAACAGTGCTCGGGGGTTGCACCGGCTTAAGGGTTGCCGCTAGCTAGTTTTGTTGGGGGCAAGGCTTGGGGCGTTGCTGCGCGAGTCGCCCCCCCAGTCCTCGAGGGTTATCCCGAGGTCAAGGTAAGACGCACCGCTTTTACAGTAACGCTTAACCGCTAGGGTGTGCGTTCTGTCACATGTGTAAGTAAATTTTGCAAACCTCTAGATTTAAAGCAATCAAACTATTTACTCGAGGGCACGTTTTGCCAGTATTTTAAAAGCCGAAGGCTTGCGCATCCTAGTTTAATGAAGTAGTCTTGTTGGGACGAGCCAACAAAAGTACTGGCACGCCGTTGGAGATGGGATCATGGTGAGCTCGATGTATTTTCCTTAAGTCACAGAGTTGTTCTTGGCCCAACCACCCATGTATTTGACGACGTGAAGTGGGACTCCGATGCAGCTAGCAGCGGAGGCGGCACCCTTGTGCGATGTCCATTTTAAACCTGTTGGTGGCGCGGCTCCGACGGCGGTGTAAACGTCGAGGAGTCATGCGGAGAGAGTATGAGCCGCTTGCCAATCTGGCGGATTCTCGTAAGATGTGAAGGTCCATATCGCGGCTTGTGGGGGGTTGTTGTAGCATTTGGTATAGTAGGCGGTGCGCTAACTACAATACCAATCCATGAGGTCAGCAAGGGCGGGGTTGGCGTTGATAGGGTTAGCCGCGATTGGTTTGTCAGTCGCGTCGCGGCGTTGGTCACCTTTAGAATTTCGGATAAAAAGGCAAATTTGTCATGATGGTCGATCGACCATTAGGTCTTGGGTCAGGCAGTGGACTCCCGATTCCGCTCTGCAGAGGAAGGCGTAGATCAAAAGTTCCACGTTGATCCTTGATCCTCCTTACAACCCACCACAAAGATCCTTGATCCTCCTTACGTTGGTCGTAGCGGTGGGTTGTAGGCCGGGGGACTTAGATCCGAGATGTTTGGGCTAGGCTTGTGGTCCGCAGAGTGCGTCCTATTGCATCTCCGCGTGTGTGTGGCAAGGCTTGCGTCGCAGTCGAAAGGCCACGACGCTCAACCCTGGACGACCGACCCCCGCGCGCGAGCCTTGCCGTCCGGGGAAGAAAAGGCTGTGTGTGGCGGGGTAGTGGATGGTTTCGGTGGCCATGTTGCGGAGTTGTTGGAACCACGGCGTGTGTGCCGAATAGGGTGCGATGACGGTAATTGCTGCGCCCAACTGGTGTAGCTTTGCGCAGACGGGGTTAGTGCGTTCCAAGGGGGGTTGAAGTAGTTTGCTTCGCGTTGCCATGCGGCGTCCGGTATGTGCGGGCATTCTATGTCCTCGCACTTGGGGTCGCGCCATTTGGCGTTGAAGCGAGGGAGCTGCGTGTTTTCCGCCGACGTGAAACGGTCGATAGAGTTGTTAAACCGTGCACACACGATCGGTAAGGAAGATAACTAACGCACACGTAGTTACAATCACAGTCACGCAAAGGGACATTCACATAGACAACCAGCCCGAGGCATGGTGTCGGGACAGCAGAAGTGTTAGAGATGTAGCCTAGCGACAGCTATGTACCAAATCGAACATGTTATCGGTATGTCCGATCTAGACATGTACTAAGCATATCTAGAATAGCTTGAAGTAGCTATCTGCAACTAACAACCAACATGTATTACTTACAACACTCATCATGAAGGTAGCTACAGGACGAAGCGTTGCATTGGGTCTTCTCCTCCAAGGATTGCACTTCAGTGTCTTACCAATGCGGGTCATGGGAGAGGCTTGGTAACCATGTCATCCACCATTTGGTCAGTGGGGAGGTACCTCAACTTGATGGTTCCCTCCTCCACGTGGTCTTTGAGGAAGTACCACTTCAGACCGATGTGTTTGGTCTTCTCTCTGACCAAGACATTCTTGGAGTACGCAATGGCGCTTTGGTTGTCCTCCCATATGGTGGTGGTTTCAATTATGCGGTAGTTGAAGATCTCCTCCATGAGTTGCCGGAGGTGGAGTCCCTCCTTGGTAGCGTCAGCCGCAGATTAGTACTCGGCTTCACACGTGGATTGAGCCACACAAGTTTATTGTTTGGGCGCCCGCCGGCGGCGCAGCGGCGGCGGCCCCGGAGGGGGGTGCGCTCGCAGGCCCGTCGGCACCTACCTCTACCTCCACGCGGTGGGCGGTGGTAACCCCATAGCCGTGCCATGCCTCGCACGGTAGGGGGCTGAACGAGGTACCGACAGATGCGATCCGCGGGATCAGCAGCTGTCGGGAAGCCATGTACGGAGAGTTTTGGAAAACATAATATCCGTACACCGGCACAAGGATCTCCCGCTCGGCCAGTCCGATATGTATTTTCCGCGACTAAATACTCGCAGATACTCTCCCGACGATGGGGCGGGGGCGGCGCTTGCGAAATATTTTTTGGCGAAGAGGGGTACAGATGGATCATCGGTGGGACGAGGGTGTTGGAGCTGGCGGCGGACAGCTGGGAAGCAGCGCTAGGGGACGGCGCTCGCTAGCAGCCGCCAGCCCTGCGAAACCTTCTGGTCTCCCTTGGGGGAGAGGCCCGAAGAAACGCAGGACGGAGGCGAGTCGCAGCCGGAGGAGCGGCACGGTCTGGCGGCGGAGGTCGGGAGGATCATCCGCCGCCGGAAAAGCCCGGTACGGGGGGTTTTTGGTTAAATATTCCCGTACCCACCATCTTTTGAGGATAGCCGATCCCTGGGCATTATCCGTTCCCCCTCCCCTAGTCGGTACCCGGTTATCGACAGGCTGCCTCAGGCAGTGTGCCCCGGGTTATCGTAACAGCACATTGCTCGTATAGGCGGCCCCTTAACAACGTAAATCACCGGGGGAGACAAGTGCGGCCAGCACAGCGCGATCAGATGGGTGGTGGAAACATACGGCAAACGGACAAGGGACAGGAGACATCTGGCTCGAAGGCAGGAGAGCCAGTCGAACACCGTCTGCAGCATGGCTTTTTTTCTCCTCCCAACCCCCGCGGGGGGGAAGAAGGCTAGACTAGGTGGAGGGTCGCGCCGAGAAGAGCGACCACTATCTCCGATATCTCGGACGGGGTCGAGCAAGGATCGAGACGATTCCGACGACGACCTGCGCGAGGGGGGTTTTCCACCTGCCTTTCCCCCTACCTCCGGCACGACCGGAGTCGCACAGGAGCCGAGGTCGGGCAGGTTCGACTCGACCAGCTCATGCTGACCAGCCTTGCTGATCGGCAACCCCGCCGCGGCTGGAGCAGGCCGCGTATCGTGGAGAATAGCGGCATTTTTTATTTCATACTGTATCCAGGGAAAAAAATTAGTATAGGTCAGAAAATAGTAAATACCTGGATACTGGTACGGGTACGGATATCGTTACTGCCATTGGAGAGGTTGGGATTAGTGGTTCACGGTCTACCTCACGCTTCTAAGTCATGTATGGCATAGCAAAAGGGGGGGCCCAGAGACGACAGCCGGTTCTTACTGGTAATGTTGTAAACAATTTCAATTTCAAATTTATTGTTTGGACTTGTAGCTGAGGGGCCCGCGTCCGAGAGTGAAGAGATAGCCCAAACGAGACTTACGGGTGCTGCTGTCGTTTGCCCAGTCAGCGTCGGCAAAGCCCGTGAGTTGGAGAATGTGGTCCGTGCCCCCCCCAACGTCAGGCGCATGTCGATGGTGCCATGGAGGTATCGAAGGACTTTTTTAGAGCATGCATGTGTGCGTTCGTGGGGGAGGCTTGTTCGGAGCCGAGGATGCTCAACGCCGTGGAGACATCGGGACGCGTGCAAATGGCCGCGTACTAGAGACTGCCTAGGAGGCTTGGGTAGGCGTCCTTGGCCACCCCGGTGAGAGGGGGTGAGGTCATGTGCGCGAGGCCGGCTAGGAAGCCGGGGTCCATAGGAAGGCACGATGGCTTCACAGCACATTTACCGGTATTGTACAATGGACATTTTAATATCGTACACGCGTTTTTTAAGACGCGAGAATCGCGTCAAAACACGCCGCCAACGCACCTGTACCATTCGCTCATAGCCATTGTTGCTTACGCGTTCCTAACACTGTCGATACGGCGCCATTCACGCTGAAACTCCGAACAAGTGTTGCTAAGACCACAACTTTATCAAATACGGAAGCTGAAGGTGTGCGGTTGCATATTCTCCTTACGCGGATAGGTCGCCACGGCAGGTATGCACTGCCGGCACATGCAACCATGAAATTGAAATTGTTTACAACATGTACCGTATGCGCCGGTTTTTCACCAAAAGCCGGATGCGTCGGCTGCTGTCTCTGGGCCCTCCCAACTATGCCATACAGGGAACTTACAAGTCAGGGCTAGACCGTTAACCACCTAGTCCAACCTCTCCAAGGGTGTTCGGGGGGTTTTACTCCCCCCCGGGGAGGGTGCAAGTAGAGGCGAAGGTTGTGTGCATTTAGGGTCGTGCGTGGAGGCGATGTGCGGATGCGCGGCGGGAGGTCGTGCGGGACTTGATGCGGTATATGAGTAGGAGGTGATGCAGCCATTGGACAGTATGTGTATGGAGTTGTGCAAGAATGCGAGACGTGTCCATGCGTGCTTTGGAGACGAGTTTATCATGACGGTCGGTGCGGGCTGTGAGAAGGGAGGTGAGACTCGTGATGGTGGAGGAGTGCGGTGTACCTGTGCGGCTCATGACGATGGGGAGGATGTCGACCACTGTGCCCGGCCAATGGTTTCTGATGGCGTTAGCAAGGGGTGTGTATTTGGCACGAATGAGGTCGGCTGTGTGGGAGAGGTTGTTGTCTGTGCAGTACTTCCATTCTCCTATCTGAATCTTTTTTATGGATGCGTAACGTCGGCGACCGTTGGAGTGACCAACGAATCGGGGTTCGAGGATGCGGATGAAGTCAGGTTTGTGTGCAGGGGGACGAAGCGGAGGGGGGAGAATTTCGGGGGGGAGGATGGCGGGGCATGAGGTTAGGGAGTCAGGCGAGAGACCTTCGTCAGCGGCTACAAGTCGGGTGGGCATGTGGGTGGGGTGAGGTGGGTGGCAGTCAAGTGGAGTGTGGGCAGGGGTGGGGGAAGCAAACGATTTTATGGGTTTGTTACCGAAGTCTGCGGTGATGGTTTCCCAGCGTCCTCCGTTGTGGCGTTCCAGTAGGGAGAGTAGGAGTTGCAGAGCGCTGTTGTGTCGGTCCTGTCTTAGACCAGACATAGAGGGGCAGTTACCGGCCATGTGACCGTTGCTAGTGAATTGGCCACATAGGGGGCAGCGTAGGGAGGGGTTGTGAGTAAGTAGGCGGGTGTTGTGGACGCCCCACATGAATTCTTGTTTGTGTGTGAACTGGATATTTGTGAGGGTTGAGTGTTTTTTGTGGTAAGAGAAATCGGCGCCGTCCTTCGCGGCGCGGGCGAGGAGGGCTCCGTGTTTGGTTGTTTGCGAGAGAGGAGTGTGTGTGTGTTTGGTGCTGTAGGTGTGTGCGTCGGTTTTGAGGTTGGTGTATCTATAGGGTATGGGTTCCCCTAGGGTTTGTGGGATGAGGGTGTATGGCCATGTCCAGTGGCCTATCGTGACCTCTGAACCTGTGGTGTATGTAGTGTCGGGTGGGTGACCATCCGCGACGAGGTTGGCGAGGGTGTCTGCGAGGTCGTTGCCTCGGGAATGGTTGTGGGCTTTGATTTTGCCGAGGTGTGTACGGATGCCTGCGTCGCAGCGGGTTTTAAGGGTGTGTGTGATGGATAAGAGGGTGTCGCGGTGAATGTTGTGGCGGTAAGCGGAAGGGCAGTTTAAGTAACCTTGTATGAGGCGGAGGGAGCACGCACTGTCTGTGAGGAGGTGGGTGCGGCCAAGTTGGAGGCCTATATCTATGCCAGCTAATTCAGCGCGATTTATTGTATGTGAGGGAGGGGTAGAGGTCACCATGATTTTGATTTTGGTGTCCGAGGCGGGGTGGGTAGCTGCTGCTCCGAGGGGGGACGAGCTTCCTTTTTTCGAGCCGTCTGTGTATACAAAGTCCTGCCAGTTCCAAGCAGGGGTGCCTCTGGTGGGGGGGTACGTTAGATGCACGCGGTCCGGGAGGGGGTATGTGAGGGGGTGAGTTGGGTTTGGGGGGCGGTGGTATATACCCGCTGAGTGGGGTGAGTAGGTGCCAAAGACGTGTGGAGGAGGGGGGGTGATGATGGGGTTGGGGAGGTGAGTGTCGTAGATAGATTCGAGAGTGTTGTGAAGTGCGGTCATGGCTGTGGGTGATGGGAGGGTGGAGAGTGCGAGGGGGTTGGCGACGAGGTATATGTCGACCATCCATCGTGTGCCGAATGGGGTAGGGGTGGGGTTGCCAGTGTGTTGGTCGGGGGGTAGGAAGGTGTTTGCGTCATTGGGGAGGGTGTAAAGGTGGTGGGTGTATGGGGAGTTGATGTATTTGGAGTGGCGGTAGGGTGTGTGTTCCCATCGGGGGAGGATGAGGATGGTTGCGCTGGGTGTGTGAGGGGCTGTGAGGTGTGCGCTGGTGATTGCGTGTTCCATGGCTCGTCTCATGCATTCGTGGTCGTATTCGGGGTTGGCTATGTTGGTGCCTTGCCAGGTGTGCGGGGCATTGCTGCCGCTAGATGAGAAGACTATATCTTCGGGGTAGAGGGAGTGGTAGGTGTGGGAGTGAAGGGATTTATTGAGGGGGTCGGAGTAGAGTTCTGTCTGGATGCGGAATGTGTGACGGAGAGCTGTGAGGAGGTCTTCTCTAGTGGCCCATCTATTACGGGTGGTGGTGGCGGGTGTGGGTGAGTGGATTTCTGAGCGGGAACCTAGGCGGGTGAGGAGGTGGTAGACCTCCTCTTCGAACGTATGCTGCGAGAGGTCGGGGCGAAAGAGTTGGTAGAGGTGGCGGACGCGGGGGCCGTTAAGGGTGGTGACCGCGCGGCCGTCGGGAGTGCAGAGTATGGTGGTGTCGTGGAGTGATGGGTGTGCGTGGATAGCGAATTTACCGGTAGGGAGCATGTCGAGGTCGGGGTTGATGGGGTCATGGTTGAATGTGATTAGGGGGTGTGACCACGGAGGGGGTCCGGGTTCTGGCAAAATGGGTGTGGTGGAGGGGACATAGCCTGAGTTAAATGCGGTGAGGGCGGTGGGGCCGGAGGGGGTCTCACTGATGGTGTCGTGGAGTTGTAGGCATGGGGCCCACTGCACTTCGTGGAGGTGGGTGAGGTCGTGTTGTTGGCCGCGAGCACACCACTCGCACTGCCATGTGGCGGGTCCCTGAGCTGGGCGGCATTGGGAGTGTATGGCAAAGTGCGGGCATGTGCAGCAGGTGGAGGAGGGTTCTATGTGCAGGGGGTCATGACAGATGGAGCAGGCGGTGGGGGAGGGGGAGGGGAGGCATACCGATGTGGGAGTGGAGGAGATGAGGCGGAAGCCGTCGTCGAGTTGTAACTGAATGTCCCATTCCGTGAGGTGTTCCGGGGCCCATTCAACCATGTACTGCGTTTGGCCGTATTCTGTGTCCTTGTGTTTGGAAATGATGCGTGTTACGTCGCAGGGGGGGTAGTGGTGGTCTGAGGGGGTGAGGTATTCTGTGTCTAAGTGTGTGGTGGGTGCGGTGGGGGTGGGGTGAGTGGTGCGGGAGGTGTAGATGCCGGATGAGAGGGTGGGGGGTGAGCGGGGGAGGTGAGGGGAGAGGAGGGGAATCCATGAGGGGTGTATAGTGGTGGGGGGGGATGCTTGGTTGGTAGTGAGGCTTGTGATGGGGAGGCGGTTGTGGATAGTATCGAGGGGTTCAGTGAGGATTGCGGCGAGGAGGCGGATGGGAACTGAGAGTGGGGTGGTGGACCCCGTGAGTGTGGTGATGGATTTGCATGATTTGAGGATGAAGGAGGATGAGGTGGCTCTGAGGAGGACTTGTGGCCACGAGGTGATGTTACTTTTCCAGAGGGGGGTGAGGCGGGGTAGGAGGGAGGCGTGTGTTTTGCGGGGAGAGAAATCGCAGTAGGCTTGTTTATATGTGTGAGGGTCGGTGATGTGTGTGGCTTTGTCCCGGAGTGAGGCGAGGAGGGCGTTGTCTTGAGTGGTGAAGTGGGCGCGGATTGTGGAGGCGATAGGGTTGGTGAGGGAGAGTGGAGGGATGTTGTGGAATAGGGTGCCCGCATCGCGTTGAGCTCTGACTAAGCACTTGAGTGTAGGTGGGGTGTAACATGTTGACATGATGGATTCCGAGGGCCAGTGGGAGTACGTGGTGGATAGGGTGCGTATGTGTGCGCGGGCCATGTGGCCTCTGTAGCCTGAGTTGTTCATGATTTTATGTAGGTGGCAAACTGTGAGTTGTGCGGCGTGGGCTTTGAGGGAGGGGAGGCCGTATCCTAGGTCTGAGGTAGGGCGGTGGAGGGCGGTGCGGGGAAGGTTACGTACCGAGGAGACGGCGGAGCGGAGTGCGCGGCAGATTTGTCCTTCGAGAGTGTCGAGTTGGGAGTCGGTGAAGAGGCCGAGCTGGAGGGTGAAATGCTTTCCGATGAGGAGTCCACGGATGACCCTGATTCTGCGGGATTGTGTTAGTGGGGAGGTGGAAAGGGTGGTGATGAGGGATGCAGTGGTACGTTTGAGTTCTTGCCAGTGTTTGGTGAAGTTGAGGGAGGTGTTTAGTTCTACCCCTAGGACACGGTATGTGTCCTTGGGGCCAATGGAGGGGATGGGGGCCGGGGTGGAGTTTAGGGAGATGAACTGAGTTTGCAGGCGGGATGCGAGGAGGGTAGTGTTGGCGAGGGTGAGGGCGTTGCCTGTGCGCCAGAGCGCGCCGGTGATGCAGCATTTGCGGATGTTGACGGTCATGCCCGTGTAGGCGCTGAAGAGGGAGAGTTTTCTGAGCTGGATGGTCATGTTGGGGGTCGAGCCCGTGGCGAGGCTGAGGTCGTCGGCGAATCCGTGTCCTGGGTATGTGGCTGTGGGTTCTGTGGGGTCGACGTTAGTAGCGGGGGGGCCTGGGCGGTAGCCCCGGCTTCCCACCGTGAGCCAGCGAAGAAAGGGTTCAAGGAAGAGGGTGAATAGAAAGGGGGAGAGGGTGTCGCCCTGGAGGGTTCCGCGATTAATGTCTATAGAAGGGGTGGGGCCATGTGGTGTAATATAGTCTGTGGTTGAGACCCCGTAGAGGTGTTCGCATGTGTCGACAAAGGTGGGGGGCATACCGAGTTGACGCATGTGTTTGAACATGATACGGTGGTCCGCGGCGTTGAAGGCGCCTTTGAAATCTGCGTACATGACGTAGATGTCTTTGTTGTGGAGTTTCGCGTCCTCCATTGTCATAATGAGGGAGGAGAGGGCGTCGTGGATACTGCGGTGTTGTCGGAATCCGTCCTGTTGGTCGCTGAGAATGCCGTGGGTTTCGGCGTACTTCGAGCCTGCGTCTTTGATTAGTGCTGTCCATAGTTTAAGGAGGTTATTCATGAGGGCGATAGGGCGGTAGTTATCGAGGAGGGAGGGGTCGCCTTTTTTATGTAGGAGGCATGTTGTGCTGTGGCACCAATCTGGAGGGGTGTAGGATTTGTGTGCTAGGAGGGAGAGGAGAGAGAAGAGGGCGGAGCGGGTCGCCGGTGGTAGGAATTTGATTATTTCATTGGGGATACCGTCGGGGCCGGGGGCTTTGCCGGTGCCTAGGGAGTTGAGTGTTTTATCGAAAGTGTCGCGGGTAATCATGTCGGCAAGGGTGAGAGAGGGGTCACCGCGGGGTTCGATGGTAAAGTTGTCGGGGTTGTCGGGGAGTTCCCATGGGGGGGTGGGTAGTTCGTGTGGGGTGGCGCAGCCGAGTTCGGTGGCGAAGTGAGAGTGTACCGCATCAATGACGGCGGAGGGTGAGGATGCGGTGGTTTTATCGGGTTTGGTAATGCGGTGGAGGGTGGAGGCGGAGCCGGCGGGGGGTAGGAGGCCGCTTTTAATTTTCAATCGGCGGTGGGAGAGTTTGGGGCAGGAGTCGTAGGCCGCGTTGGCTCGAGTTTTTATTTTCTTTATCTTATCCGTTGTGGTGGCGTGAAGGAGCTGGCGTATGCGTGCTTGGCACTGTTGTTTGATGGCGTCAGGGGAGAGATATTCAGTTGTGTTTAAGAGGGCTTGGGCGATGGGGAGGGGGCCGTAGTTTTTACTGCATTTACGGAGTTTGAGGATGTGAGTGCGTGTTTTATTTGGTAACCAAGTAGGGTCAAGGGACGCTTGGGGTGGGCGGGGTTTCTTGTCGGGGAGGAGGGGCCAAACTGTGGCTGCGTGGTTCATGTGTTGGGAGAGGAGTGTGGTGAATTGTGAGGCTAGGGTGTCGAGGGTGTCGGGGGAGGCCGAGGTGTGTGAGGTGTTGAGTATTTCTGCGTGGAGGGCGGCCGTTTGGTTGATGAGGTCGGGGGTGCTGGATTGGTACGCTTTAATGTGGTCGGGTGTGAGGGGAAGTCGAAAGTTGAGTTTGCGGAGGGGGTGGAGGTGGGTTTTGAGTAGGGAGGTGAAGGCGGGTTGTCCTGTACCTGTGTCGGTGGTGGATTGGAAGTCCCCTCCCCAGAGGGTGCGGTGGTGCGGGTGGTCGTCCGCTAGGCGGAGGCCCCAGGCTGCAACCTCCGCGTAGAGGCGGGTCAGTTGGGGGGTGGAGAGCTGGGGCATATAAGTGCCGATAAGGAGGTAAGGGGTGCCTGAGTGGGGAACGATTTTTAGTCCGGCTATATGGGGGATGAGGTGGGGGGGCGGAGTTAGCACAGTGGCAGACTGGAAAGAGGCTCTGCGGACCGCGAAGAGAACGCCTGCGTTGGGTAGGGGCACAGTTGAGTAGCAGGGGCGGGAGCTTTTGAGGTGGTATTGGGGGAGGGCTATGCGCCAGCGCGATTTGTGGGTGTCGTGGTTGGTTTCGGTGAGGATAAGAATGTCCGGACGGTGTGAGGTGGAGAGGTGTTCCACATCCATGATGGAGGTGTGGAGTCCGCGGGTGTTGAGGTTGATGAAGTGTAATGGTTGGGATGTGTGGTGTGGGAGGATGGGGGAGGGGAGGGAGGCGGGGATGCGGGGGGGGTTATCGGGGGGGCGTTCGACGGGTGGAGGTTGGGAGGGAGGGGGGATGAGAGGGGGTGAGGGGAGGGGGTGTGCAGGGGGAGGAAGTGGAGGGGGAGAGGGTGGCGTGGGGGGTTGTAAAGCGGTGAGGAGGTGGTGGCGTCCCTGTGGGAGGGGGGCGGAGCGGAAGGTGTGGTTCCAGAGGAGAGTGTGGAGGGAGTATACGGAGGACCGGGGGTCAAAGGAGGGGGGGTTGTAGTGTTGGTCCGGGGGGGCTGTGGCGATGAAGTAGGTGTGGAGGAGGGCGTGGGTGCCGCACGACCATGCTCTGTCGGAGTCGTTTTGGCGAGGCGGGTTGAGGGAATGGAGGGTGCCGACGGGAGGGGGGGGAGAGGAGTTCCAGTCAGAGAGGAGGTTGAGAGAGCGAGCGAGGAGGTCGGGTGGGGGGGGGTGATGTAGAGAGTCTATCCAGGTAGCGGAGGAGTGAGTAATGTGGAGGAGGCCGAAGTGAGAGTTTTGCCATGTGAGGACGAGGAGAGAGTGGTTGGGCATCCCCGGACGGGGGGGGAAGCCGCGGTTGGCGAGGTTTGTCCAGTGACTGGGGTATTGGGAGTTGTGGAAGTGGTTATCTACTTCGTTGTTGGTGATAACTGTGTATGAGGCGGCGGGAGTCGAGTGGAGTTTGGTTATTGCGGAAGCGAGGCAGGAAAGGTTGGAGAGGTCCTGGTATTGACCCCATTGGAAGGAGAGGGCGGCAGAGGTATCGAGGTAGCCGATGGAGGTGGGGAGGCCGTATTCAAGGTTTAAATCGAATAGAAAGTTATGCATCGTTGTGCAGCAGGTGCGGGGGTTAAAGTGGGCCGGGAGATTGAAGCGAGTCACTGTGTTTACAGTATGTCTGCGGATGCCGGGTTGGGGAGTGTGGAGGGGGGTGTGGGGTCTAACCTCGGGTTCGTCCTGGGGGGACCTAATGATGATAGTCGGCCTGTTTGGCCGGGGGTGACCTGTGGTGGGGACTGGCACTGGGGGAGGCGGTGTTGGCCGGTTGGGTGCCTGAGGGCTCCGAGTCGTCCTCCGGTTGGTCTGAGTAGCCGTCGAGGTCGAGTTCTTCTTCTTCAGGAGAGCCGGTTGGAAGGGGGAGGTGGGCTGGGTCAACAGGGCGAAGGGGGGTATTCGTGGTGAAGGGGGGGTTGTGGTCGGGAAGGGGTGGGGGAGAAGGGAGGGCATGATGATGAGTGAGGGAGGGGTGCGGGGGGGCGCGGGTTGGGGGGGACGGGGAGGGTTGCTTGCGGGAGGGACGAGAGGGCTTGGTAACTCCTGTTGGGGGTGCGGGTCGGAGTGAGGGGTCCGTGGGGGGGCGAGGGCGGGGAGGGGAGGCTGCTGATGAGAGCGGTGTTGGGGAGGAAGGGGTGGGGTGTAGGGGACGGGTAGGAGGGGGGGCGATGGTATAAGTAGGGTTAGGGAGGTCGGGGAGGGGGTGGGAGGTTGAGTGAGGGGGGGGGGTGGGGGTGGTGAGGTGGAGGAGTCCATGGGTCCAGAGGAGTCTTCTGTGAGAGTGGGGAGAGGGAAAGGGTGGAGAGTGGTCGGAGGAATCGTGGGGGGGGCTGGAGGGTAGGGGGGGGGTGGCCGTGGTAGGAGGAGGTGGAGGCGGGTTGTGAGGCGGTGGGTTGGTGGAGGGGCCATGTGGTATGGGATGGGGGGGCCGGGGTGGTGGAAAGTTGTATTTCTGGGAGGGAGGAGAGGTCGAGGGGTAGGTCAATGTCTTCCTGCATTTGGAAGTCAGAGGGGTCCAGGTCCCATTGGCTGGGAATGTGGTTGTCTGTGAGGTGGCGTGACCATTGGAGGAGAAGGGCGGGGGGGTTGCGGTGTAGGGTGTTTCTTTTTGTGATGGTGAGAGGGGGTGGAGAGGGGGGGGTGGTGAAAATGGGGTCTGCGAGACGGGCTTTTCCGAACGTGGAGTAGTGATGGGGAGTGATGTTGAGGGTGCAGGAGGATTGAGTGCGAGCGCCTCTATGGGTGTATGTGTGGGTCAGTGGGACAGTGATTGTGCCGTTGGTTGAGATGAGGATGCAGTACATTTCAGGGCTGAGGGAAATTTGTATGCTGGTGGTGATGGTGGGGGAGTTGGAGGGGTGTGAGCGAAAGTATGAGCCATCTGGGAACTTTTTCAGGGTTGTGTAGTGATAGAGGCTGGGGGGGTGTTGGGGGGGGGGGTGGTTGTGGGGGTGTTGTGTGTGAGGTATTCGGTGGCCGTTTGGGACAGGAGGGTGTGCAGCCAGTGTGACGGGGGAATGGTGCCGTCGGGATTTATGCTCAGGGGGTACGGTTTCAGGGGGTGAAAATGAAAAAATGGGATGGGATACAGGGCCGGATTGTGAATGGATGGGATTCTTGGGCAGGTGGAGGATATTTACCCAGAATGAGGAGGGGTCGGCCTCGATCGGGGTTGGGGTGTCCAGCGGTTGGATGGCGTCCAAAAATTGAAGGATGAACTGCGCTTGTTATGGGAGGTCTTCTAGTCTGCATTGTGGGTGAGTTGAGGGGGCTGGTCCGGTTGAGGTGAGAGCCGTTGTGAGGTCGGAAGTGAGGAGGTCATGTAGGAGGGCGATCACCTCTTGGCCGGTGATACCGGAGAACAAGGGGGATCGGATTTTCACACGACGACCTGAGACTGCAGGAGCTGAGGCGTCGCGGAGGAAGCGAATTTTCTGTTGACTCAGTTTTTGCAGTAGCGAAGGGGAGGAGGTCATAGAGGGGGGCACTGGACCGGCCGAATTAAATTCACGCTGGTGTGAAGTTAACTGGTACAGGAGTCCTACCGTTATACAGGAGGTGGGGATAGCCAGGCAGACTTCCTGGAAGCCCGAATGGAGCTCGACCGGTAGGGGGGTGTTGTCGTCGCATTTCGGGGCGGTGGGGTGGTGTGTGCGAGAGGAGTTCGCTGACCAGCGCGTATGGTGGATGAGTTCCCTTCCGATTATATTTTTGATACGGTTGGGGAGATCGGTGAGGGAGTTAACGCATTCGAGGAGCCAGCGACGGGCCACCGAGCAAGCGGATGTGATCGGGTCGGGGTGCGACGGGTCCGGCATGAAGACTCCATGGAGCCAAAAGCGGGCCAGGTGAGGGGGGGTGGTGGAGTACTGGCCTGTAAGGAGGAGCGTGTCGATCATTCTGGTGGAGAAGTCGTCGGCCTGTCCGGGATTTTCAGTTGACCGCGGGATGGACAGGACAAGGGGGGTTTGGAGTCCGCGACGGAGTGGGAGGGGGTCCATAGGTGTGCCCAGTATCTGTTGGGGGTGGGGAAGTTGAGAGGTTGAGAGGAACGGGGTCAGCGGGTGACCCGCGAGTCTGTTCATGGGGTGGTATAAGTCCGTGAAGCGGCCGTGTTGCGGGGGATCCCTCACAAGCACCTGCTTGTAGGTGGGGGGGGGGGGTGGGGGTTGAAGACATGGCAGTCGAGCAGGATGTCGAGTGTGGAAGATAAGTAGTTGATGTGTGTGTGGCTTTTGGAGTCGAAGATTGAGAGTAGTGCGCGTGTTGGCGGCACGCGACAAGGCCTGATGGGACCTGGGTTTGATGGATGTTGACGGCGGACAGGGACGTCCGGACGCTCGGAGAGGCGCGATAGAGCGCGCCGGTCGCTGGGAAAGAAGGGTTTTGTAAGCGATGCGTATCGCGAGGGTTCCGCAGTACTTTGACTGGTACATGTGTGGTTTTCGAAGTGGATGGCGCGATAGCTGTCGGGGGGATAAAATTCAAATCCCTGGAAGCTGCGCCTTTGAGTGTGTACCGTCTGGTGTCGCTACGGATCCACTGACCATTTTGAGCTAGGCTCGGTTGGGGAGAGGTGAATGGTACGCGCTGTTCAGCGGCCCTGTCCACCAGTCTTGCGCTCGATGGGAGGCCAGGCCCAGAGCGAAGACGATCGGCGTTGCTCATTCGAGCTACCGATCCATCCCCGTTTTTGAGGTTCAATAGTACTTTAGTAGTACTTTGGATCTTTTTACTGTCTTTAGTGACGGTAGGATACGTTTTTACATGCAACCACTCACTAGCCCGCTCACTCGCCCCCGCCGTAAAGCAACCGCCGACACCAACATCCCCGATGCCCGCCGGATTTTTTGCGAAATGACATGCTAGAGACCAAACAGAGGCAACCATGTGGGGATTTTTTGAGTTTTGTTGTATCGACGAAGTATCACGATGAAGTCTGAGTCTATCTTTGGTGTGTATTTTGCAGGAGAGTGCCATGGCGGCTCAGAAACGGCGAATACGCACCCTGGACGGCGAGTGTTTGGACTGCCTCGCGGAAGAGTTCGACGAAAAGTACCGTTCCGAACCAGCCCGATACTGAGATAGCGCATGCACAATATGCCTAGGCCCGCTATTGACTCCTATGGCGGTCGTGGAGCGCGAGACGTGGGAGACTTTGTTTCATGCAGCAACATTCGATGAGCTCGGCCGGGACTTCAAAATATCCAACGCGTCCAAGGTTGTGAAGTTGGTCGGCTTCCCTCCCGACCTACTGAGTAGTTGGATGAAGGACATAGCCACGACTACGAGGACGGGGAAGTCAGCATGTCATTTTTGGGACCGCGAGTTTCGCTCCGTGCAGTTTTGTGACCGCGGGAGCTGCAAGAAGTCGGGAGTCGGCTGCAGGGTTCGCGGGTGGGTTTTTCATACTTGGTACGCGATGGAGCAATTGGTTGGGATGCATCTAACGCGACAAGCAGGCGCGGACGTCGCGTACGGGAACATCCGGAGGAGGAATAGCACGCTGAAGATAATTGTCCCACCTGGCACGGTGACGGAGACGCTGAGAAACCAGCCTAACGGTATCGTTACGTCGGAGGTTACCTTCAAGTTCAGCACTGCCAAGGTTGTGGTCACGGTAGATCCTCCAAGCACCTGCCGACCCAAGCTATCAGCCTCTCATCCTCTTTCGACGGGGGCCGAGGACGCCGATTTATCAAGGTACCCCCACCTCCCCCCATGGGACTGCAATCAGCGCGAGTATGCGCAGTTCAAATTTATGCAGTCTGTTAGGGACGAGCCGGAGATTTACAGCAGCAAACTTCAGCTGCCTGATTTTGAGCACCTGCAACAACGGGCAGCGAGCTGGACGTTTCCGGAGCCCACCTTGCGCCCACCGTGGGGGAAGATAAAGTATTCACTAGCCTTCCCAGTCACAGCAAAACCATATCAACACCCGCGCTTGACGAAGAGCAAGGCTGGCTTCGCGACCTATGCTGACCACTTGCGAGTGGTCGAGGCGTGAATTGCTGCGGACGCTAGGCGCACGGCACGGGAGAAGAAACTAAAGGAGGAAGGAGAGTACCTACAGAAGAGGAACGAGCGGCTGCGGTTGATGGTCGTACCTGAGGGGCGGGAGCGCCTCAAGCAAAACATGCAATACTCGCCCAGCCGGGACCCCATGTTCAACGGCCAAGACAAGGCCGCGGGTGTAAAGCATGCCATGGAGCTGTCGGAGGTGCCAGCCCCAGCAACGAACATTAATCAATATGACGCATGGATAACAAACTTTTTTGGGGCATATCGTGCAGCATCTAGCAAGCGCTGCCGGCGGTAGGCAATCAGATGTAATCATTTATGTTGTTACATTTATGTCACTCGCCCTTTGCCTTTTTCACTGCACGAGATTCATTAAAGTTGTGGGAAGGGTACTTGGTTTTGAGTTTGTTTTGGGTTTGCTCGTGAGCCTCCCTCTTGGCCTTCGACACGTGGCCAGTGCCTGTGACATGCACTCAAGTATGCCGAAGCCGCTGCCTGCGTGATGGTTGGGCTCGCATCTTCATCGTCATATGCACTCGGGTGAGCACCACCTTCGACACATTCCCCCTCCTTGCTGAGCGCTTTCGGGCAAAGAACTTTGTCATCTGGTGCATGGCCTCGGCTCCTTGACTACACCATTTCATTAGGCCACCCCATTGTCTCACAAGGTCGCCCATGTGACACGCCATAATGTGCATGTAGACAGTCACGTGAGAGTCAGCGGCCACCTCCAAATATGCAGCCATAAATTGGGCGCCCAAACTGTCCAATTCCTGCGCATGCGCTTCCACAGCCACTGGTTCGGTGTCATCGCATCCTCTCGTGACAGCATCGTTGAAAAGGAAGAACGCCTGCCAAACTGCCAGTGCTTCCGCGTAGACATCCTCATTCAGCTCGCCACTGCCGTGGTCTTTAATGGCGATCTTCAGGATAGTATCGTAGTTGTCAAGGAGCAGACGGCATGTCGACCCCGGCCAGCTCTCTGCAGAAACGTTCAGCTTCTTCACACCCTTTTCGGTCTGAAGATAGATATCGTCACTGATAGTCAAGGATAAATTCTCGTAGCACCACTGCCCAACCTGCTTGAGCTGCTCTTCATCACAATTTTCTTGTACGGTATGAAGAAAAATCTGTGGCACCACCCTCAATAGGTTGTGCAGGATGTCCGCGATGTAGTACATCACGCTAGGCATGGGCATAAAGGGTTGGCGACCTCTGCATTGGCCGAAGTGTTGTTGCTGCAAGGCTTGGCGCTTGCTCGTAGTCATGCCCTCTGTCGATGGGGTCTCACTGGCCGCAGTGACAGAGGAAGCACAATCTGCCAAAACAATTACACATATCAGCAAGTCACACACACACACACACACACACACACATGTAAATTGCAATCGAATTATATTGAAACGCACCGGGAGCAGGGCAAACATAATCATAGTCTAAAACTACGTGCGCCATCTGCGACATTTCCTGAATCGTTCGTAGAGGCAGTCCACCCAAGGGATTCCAAGCTGACTTTGTCCTGAATAGGTGCTCTTTTTTTGCCTTGCAGTAAATGCACGGGTACTTCGACGAGCACCCACACAGCCCTAGCCATCCGTTAAGCAGCTTGAGGTCTCCACCCATACATGACTGCACACTGTGGTGCCTCCCGTTCACAATAAGACCTTCAGCGACCAGGTTTTGCATCACCTCTGGAATTCCCGGGCAGCTCCGCATGATGTCCTCGTAGCAATCATCACGAAGATAGGAGGAGCATGGCAGGTTGTTCTCCACTGAATTGACGAGAAAACCTTCCTTTCCCTTCACACCTACTACTAAGCTCTCGTCATATACAATCTGTGCACATCATTGTCCACGTAAAATACATTTTCAGTATAACTATCGACTGGTAATCTGACTATGCTAATAGCATCAATAATACGCAAAGAACTCACCTTCAGCACCACCACAGTCCCATTTGTTCTAGTGGAGTTGAAAATTCCGGAAGCATCGGCAATCACTTGCACCCGCAATTCCTCACCAGGCTTGATAAGTCCTTCCTTCAGCAGCCTCCGTGCACGTTGTTGCAACACTAGTGATAGATCCAATGTTGTCGACACTAAGTCTGTGGACGATTGCAACCCTACTGCGTTCAATTCCTGCTCTTGGGTTTGTAGCACTGTAGGTACGGCTTGCCATTTGCACATCTGAGCTCCTCCTAGCAACACCAATCTCACCATCTCTTCCATGTCCTCATCCCATTTATGCGTTGTCAGGTTGATAAGACGTTGATATGCATCTTGTGACAGCCTCAGATCGGTGTAAACCTGCAACCCATTTCGCTCCCACAGGTCTCTTATCGCATGCAGTGCACGTTCCTCGGCTGCTTTGAACACATGCTTAAATTGCTTGGATTGCAAAATAGCACTAAGAAGCTCTGGGTAGTTCGCTAGCAAGGCACCCAAAATGAAACGGGGTGTGTGTGCTACTCGAACATCCGAGGGATGTCCAGCTAGGTCCCCCGCCTCACGCAATTCCTCGCCGCGTCTGTGCTCTCTATCCACACTGCGATCACCCGCCTCCTCCTCGCCGTCCCCGCCGAACACACGTTGCCAACTGTCGTCGTTACCGACAGCCTGAGTCAACCAATTCTCTAACTGTTCAGCTTTGCGTCCGATGTACCTTTGCACTGTCGCGCGTGAAGCGGTATCTCGAAGTTTGTACGACAGCCCGCTCGGTCTTTGCCGCTGATGATGCGACCGCCGGCGGCGGTGAGGCTCGGCCTCGGCGTCGTCACTATTACCGCTGTCCTCCACGTCGCTGCTACTCCCACTATTGTTCGCAATATTTCCCAGTGCGCCTCCTCGATCGGCGCTATGCTTCAGCAGTATTTCACGTTTCAGCCGTGCCGCTTCTTGCTGAATCTTCTTGCGCTTAATCTCTCCCTCGAGAATTTGCCTTTCCAGTTCCGATACTTGCGACCGCAGACTTTTCTCACTATCCTTATGGTTGTCAACCTTCGCCCTCCAGTATCTCTCCGCCTCATTCGAAATTGAAATTGAAATTGAAATTGAAATTGAAATTGAAATTGTTCACAACATGTGCCGGCAAACTGGACCGACTGCTGTCTCTCGGGCCACTCTACTTCGCCATACAGGACTTATTAGCAAGTTGGGCCCGGGTCTCTTCGACCAGGTACACCTATCGACACACCTAGCTTCACTGTGTGTCGACGTTCCTCGGGAGTTAAAAACTGTAAGCAACCGCAGTAATTGCCACAGTCCCCCCGCCTAAGCAGTAACAGCGTAATAATTTTGTAATCAAGAAAATCAGATCTAAAAATAAATCCACTTGTCGAGAAATGCAAAACTAAACTGCTGCTCGACCTTCACGATGCTCGGCCCGCTCCCACCGAACCGGGGTGCCGACCGGCCGAGGCCGGTCGGCGTTCGGGAGGGACGACGGGCCAGCCTAATCTAGCTCCCGCGTGACTTCGGTCTTGCCGAAGATAGGAGGGGAAAGGCTGGCAAAAAACCCCTCCTCGCGCGGTCGCTCGTCGATCCCGCCGCCCCATCCCGTAAGCCCCGCCAAGGTCGCCGCCGCATCCACCGACGCGACGGTCCTCCTTGTCGAGGTCCCCCGTCACCTCCAGGGCAGGTGGGGGGGACCAAGACACATAGACATAGAAAAAATGGGCGCTCCTGCCTCCGCACCTGAATTTTCCCCGCTCATTTCCCGGTTTTTTTCTCTGTCTGGTACCCGGGTACCTGTCAGGTAGTCCGGCCTGCGTCCGTACCCTCCCCCCCTCTGATGCGCGTCCATCTAGCAGACTTTGTTGAAACAGGGGCCTCCGCGCTTACCCGGGCCCCCCCGCAAGGGTCTCGTCTATCCGGTAGTGGGTATCGAGGAGGGGGGGGGGGTCAGGTCGCCGTAGCCGGATCCGTCGGGCCGCGGGTGCACGGAAATTAGTCAAAACCCTCCGTGCCGGGTTTTCCGGCGGCGCCGACCCGGAGGGTCGTCGTCGCCAGATCTTGTCGCTCCGTCCTTCGCGACAGGCCTCCTTGCCGCCCAAGCCTACTCCTCCCCCCTCGGGAGATGTATCTTGTCGGCGTGGCGGCTCGCTAGTGAGCGCCCTACCCTGGTGCTGCTCCCCAACTAGCTCGACGCCGGGTACGGACATTATTTTAATTTTCCAAAAAAGCCCTCCGTACATGGCTTTCCGGCGGCGGCTGATCCAGAGGATCTCCGCCGCCTCACATAGCCGCTCCTCCGCCTGCGACCGGCCACCGGCCTGTTCCAGGTCTTGCTTCCCCCCCTGAGAAGTGTCGACCGGCACAGGGCTGGTCGGCGGCTAGCGAGCGCCCTTTCCTGGCGCTACTTCCCGGCTGGCCTCCACCAGCTCCAACACCCACCCCCCACCGCAGATCCGGCCGTACCCTCCTCGCAATCAAACGCTCCTGAAGTACAGGTCCCACCCCCTCGAGGTAGGACTGTCCTTAGTAGTATCTGTACGCGAAAAAACATATCGGACGGGCCGAGCGGGAGATCTTGGTGCCGGTATTGCACAGAAATTATTTTTTCAAAAGCCCTCTGTACAGGGCTTTCCCGACAGCTGCTGATCCCGCGGATCGAGCTGTCGGCCCTCTTAGCCCCCTACCGTGCCAAGCCTGGCACGGCTACGGGGTTTCCAGCGCCCACCACGGGGAGGTGAGGGGATGCCGACGGGCCTGCGAGCGCACCCCCCTCCGGGGCCGCCGCCGCTGCGCCGCCGGCGGGCGCCGCCTCATTCGAACTAACTACCTTTCGGCGGAGGTCGCGGACGCGTGACTGCAAATTCTGCACGGCTGTTGTTTCACGGATTCTCGCGCGGGCAGTGTCAGCGCGGGATGGTGAGTCGGTGTTGTTTTTGTTGACGATGATGCCGACGCCGCCTCGTCGCTGCTCCACTCCGACACTCGGGCGGCTACCTGCAATGGATACTTCCGCAGCCACGGCCTGCTCCCTCGCCTGCCGTCTTATTGCCGCTCGCTGCCTCTTGGACTGAAAAGGCATACTGCCTGCGGGTTTCGACGTGCTGCTGTTGAGAAATGGTATGTTTTACAGATGGTAAGTCGTCGACATGCCGCAATACGGTAACCATCGCTAGCCCCACTACTGGGCCGCCTATCAAGCACTACCTCTGACAAGTACGGCCACCAAGAGGGCGCACACAGTCCGTACGGTCTACGAAAGACCTAAACTAGACATGGTGGGGTTTGTGGGGCGTTCGGAGGTGTCTAAAGCAGTGTGCAGTGTGGTACAGCGTGCGCATAAGTTAAAATGTCTGAAAAAGGCCCGTTTTCTGCGCTGTGTTAGAGTCGGCCATGCCGTAGTACTTGGCGAGAATGTCGCGCAGGTATTTGGATTGGTCCACCGAGATGGTGCGAGCCGAGCGATCGCGAGTGATGTGCATGCCGAGGAGCTGGGAGAGGGAGCCCTTGATCTTGAACCGTGCGCCGAGCAGAGCCTTGAACGATGCAAGCCATGCGGCGTCATTGCATGCCGCGGGAATGTCATCCACGTAAAGTGCGATCATGGGGAAGATGGGGCCGGTGCGGAAGACGTAGATGCACGGGTCGGAAACACATTGTTGCCACCCATGGTCGACGAGCCATGTACGGAGTAGCATGTTGAACTCGCGAGGGGACTGCTTAAGTCCGTAGAGGCAGCGCTTGAGGTGACACACCTTGGACGTGCCATCACTGAATCCGAGGGGCTGGCGGATGTACACGTCTTCCTTGATAGGGGCGTACAGAAACGCAGTGTCGATGTCAAGTTGACACATCTCGAGGTCGCGGGCGGCTGCGATGGTCATGAAGAGGCGCAGGCTGGCCATGCGGATGACATGGGAGAACGTCTCCGTGTAGTCTAGGCCAGCGCGTTGGTTGCACCCTTTGGCGACGACCCGTGCTTTGAAGCGGGTGACATCGTTGGTGGTGTGTGACTTGACTTTGTAGATCCACATGATGTTAACGACCATGCGACCAGGGGAAGGTCGACGAGTTCCCATGTGCCGTGGTCCATGAGGGTGAATACTCATGATGCATAGCGGCTTGCCCCTGGGGGGCCAAGGCGTTGTCCAACGCAGCCCGGTACGATTTCGGTTCCACATACTCTCGGGCGGAGAGTAGAGCGACGGCAATAGGCGATGTGCCGGCATGTGTGTGGGGGGGACCAGTGATAAGTCCGGGCACGTGAGGTTGCGTGAAGATGTCCTCTCTGGCTTTGTTATGTTCAGGGTCACATCACGCCGTGACGAGTGTCGGCGGGTAGGCGGACATGTGGGCAACAAGTTCGCCAAAGCGAAGGGGGTGAGACCGGAGCCGAGTCTAGCGAAAGGATGTAGGAGGGGGTTGGGCTTCATGCAAGGTGATGTCAATGGGGTGGGACTGTGGTGAGGTGTCTTGGGGGGGGTCGGCATCCGAGGAGTCGGTGATGACCGAGTCGATGGAGAGGCGTGTGCCGAAGCCCGGAGTGGTTTCCTGAAATACCACATGGACGGAAGTGGTGATGCGGCGAGTTTCCGGATTGTACACGCGGTACTCGGGTGCGTCAGGGGGGTAGCCAACCATGACGCCACGAAACGCTTTCTCACCGAGTTTCCGACCCAGCTTGTCTCGCATTTTGGCGACGACGGCGCACCCGAAGACGCGGAACTTGGATGCGTCAGACACCGATGACGTAAGGAGAATGAGGGGGATGCCACCAATGAGTCCGACTGAGCGAATATACATGCGGTAGTGGAGGTAAACAATTATGCTGACAGCACACGCCCACATGGAATTGGGGACGGCCATGCGGTGGAGCATCGCAAAAGCACTGTCCCGGATAGTGCGCCAAGGGCGTTCGGCTTTGCCGAGCATGTGATGGGTATGTGGGGCAGAGAACTTTACTCCGACGCCGAGGCGTGCACACATCTGGCGGGTGACATCAACTTCTAACACATAGTCCGAGTCGAATTTTATGACCTGTGCGAACGCGCCCGATTGTGAGTGATGGCGTGCATGTAAGTGTTTGATGTCCATGAGGATGGTTTCCATCTGAGGGCATGCGTCGTCCTTTGACTTTAGAAACCGCACCTACATGTAATGGGTATGGTGGTGGATGACGAGCAGACAATAGCGGAGGCCATGTGGGGAGGGGACAGTGACGGGACTCCGGAGGTCAGAGGAGAAGTTCAGGAGAGGACGTGAGGGTTTCGCGCAAGCGGTTGTATTGCGTGGTGCAGCAGTGGCTTGTGCAGCAAGCATGAATCGCAAGAAACATTTTTTACAGAGTTGGTTAGTGCTGGGCTAGTCGGAACACCGTGTGTGTGCTGGGCATGTAGGCTTTGCATGTTAAGATGTCCAAACCGGCGGTGCCACAGTACATGGTCGCACTGGGCAGCAAGGGCAATGCAAGAACATGGGTCACGCGCTATCTTCGCCGAGGGGCTTGAGGGGAGCTTTGGCTTGTGGGGTAGGAGGTAGAGACCGTTTCCGGACGGCTCTAGCACACCCATTCATGTGGGCACCTCAAGGAGACCAGTGTCAGAGTCAGTGGGGAAGACGAATTCACAACCGCTGTGGGACTGCATCCAGATGACACTAAGGAGCATGCCGATGCGCTGAGCAGAGCGGGATGACATGTCGGGGATGTACATTGCGGGTATTGTGCGGTGAATACGCTGGCCGGAGGCAAGTCCGCACATAGCCACTGCCCTTAACGTCGACACCGATCCCACCCACGCGAGAGGGAGCGGAGGGGGGTTAACGAAGTCACCTCGAAACGCGGTTAAGTTGATTGAGCATGCTGAAGCAACTACCCAGAACTGTGAGAAGTCACGACCCGGGGTGAGGGAAGAGGAAAATGCTACATAGCTGAAGAGGACACTCACCTCAATGTCATCATATTCATCCGTGCCGTCCTCGAGGCTGGGCAAACCGGCCGGATCGTCGGCGGTGACTTCACTCAGTAGAGTTGCGTGCGCGGAAGCACAGCCACTATGGGCGCCGTACTTCAGTATTATCATTTTCCGCTTTGCAAGGGTCCACCTAAGGAGAGCGTCATCTAGGGCAGCGCAAGAGGAAAGAATGTGGTCCAGGCTACCACAAGCGCTGCACTTGTTGAGGAGGCCGCGAACACCACGAGAACCACGTGGGGGGTGTCCTCGACTGCCGTGTAACCCGCGGCCGGCAGCGACAAACGCAGATGGGAGGGGGTGATGTGTCGGGAGCTGTCGCGCCCGGAGCATCGTCCTCGTCCATGTTGTGTGCCAAGTGGAGGATGCTGGCCATCACCTCATCAGTTGACAAGATGAGGTAGTATATGTCGAGCGCGTTGATGACACATTGTCTAGCTTGTCCGAAATGCCACGCAACATGAGGAGGCTAAGGTTGTGGGGGTGGATGGCCGCGGAGCCGTCAACCATCTTACATGTCTCGTTGTAGTCATCGAACGTTTGCCTCATGAAGTGGACATATTCACTAAGGGATTGGCCGGGGCGTTGCCAGAGCATGAGGTTGTCTAGCAAAGTCAGAGAGCGAGCAAAGGACCGGGAGTCGAGGCGTTCATTCATGATGTCCCACGCGGCAGTGGCACAGTCGGGACGGGCAGGGGAGACACACTTCATTGCCTGGTCAGCGCGCTGATTTGCGCTAGCTGCATGAAGGAGCAATGTGTAGGCGTAGTGTTGCGCATGCTCATCAAACCAGACGCCCGATTCGCGGAGAGCCAGCTTGGGGATGAGGTACGCTGCCTTTAGTGAGAGGGAGTTAAGGAAGTTCTTCTTCCAATGCTTTAAGTCCGTGGTTGGCCCCATGGAAGGGACGGCCATCTTCATGGACCGGTTGAGTGCCTCTTTATCAAAGCCGGTTGCTTCGTGGGTCGCGCGTCCGATGACCACCGGGTCGATGGTGGGGCGACGGTTGCCACGGGTGGTGTGACCACCGCGCTGAGTAGGAGGGGAATGCCGGCCAGGGAAGGGAGGAGGTGGTCCACCCTGAAAGGGAGAGTGACCGGTCACGCGGGCGGCGGGCCGTACGGGTGCGTGCGGCCACGGGAGGCGGGGACGTGGTGCGGCGGCGCGTCCGGGAAAAAAGGTCCGGGGGTCGGGAGGGCATACCCTGCGGGACGGTATGGAGGAGGTGGTGGGAGCTGTACCACGGGCAGCTCGTGGGGCGAGGGTTCACTGTGCGCATCGTGGTGGCGGTGTGCGACATGGGGGTCGCCAACAACAGCTGCAACGGCAGCTGCAGCGTGGGCCGTCTGCGCGTCAAGCCGAGCGTCGGGGAAGAGAGGTCCTTGTGCGGGAGGGGCGTAGGCAAGGGGGTTTACCGAGTGGCCGTCGCCAAGGGGTTCGAGCTGCGCATCGCGACGACGCTTAGCGAAAGAGGGGTCCGCAAAAGCAACAACAACAACAGCGTCGGCGCTCTGCGCGTCCATGCGGGCGTTGATGAGCGCCATTTGCTCCAGGACGAGCGCGAGGTTATCAGGGGTGGGAACGACAAAGCTCTGCTGAGAGCCGAGGTCATGGGAAGCATGAGGCGAAACCTGTGGAGAGTCGACAAAGCGAGTTTTCGGCGCAATTTCGACAGAGGTAGAAAAAAGAAAAAACTTTTAAAAAGGCAGCGATAAAAACCGCTAGCCGGACTTGTACCTAACTGTGGTTGCAAAATGACGGCTTGATGCCCGCCGACCCCTCGGCATGATGCCCCGGGGTGTCTCAAAGCACCGTTTCTATATCCTCCATCCAGTGTGGGGCACAAGTCACGGCCACGGCCAGTGCATGTGGAAAGATGTGCTGGCGGCTGAGTCGCTAATAAACCTATCAATGTATTAAGCTGTGGTTGTCGTGCACCATGTGTATGCGTATTCACCCGAGAGTGCGCCTCCCCCCCCCCGGTCTCCAGCTTGGACTTGTGTGCACCATGTCCACACACGACGAGTGCGCCGGTGTGGGTGGCTGTCTAGTGTCCTCGAGCAACTGACTTAGGTGGGGTGGAGGGTGAGTTTTAAAGCGCATATCATACTGGCGATACCGCCGACTACACGGCGAAAGTACTTGTGTCTATATAGACTTGCCTATATAGACTTGTCTATATAGACTTGCGAAAGTGTCTATATAAACTTGCCTTCAGCGGGAGAAGTGGCGATCGCAGCTCGCCAAACCAAGTTGTCGAGCGTGAGTGACGTGAGGCGGGGGCCCATAACATGTTAAACCGTGCACACACGATTATTAAGGAAGATAACTAGCGCATACGTAGTTACTTGCAATCACAGTCACGCATGGGGGCAGTCACAGAGACAACCAGCTCGAGGCATGGTGTCGGGACAACAGAAGTGTTAGAGATGTAGCCTAGCGACAGCTTTGTACCGAATCAAACATGTTATCGGCATGTCCGATCTAGACATGTATACTAAGCATATCTGCAACTAATAACCAACAGATATTACTTACAACAACTCTACGATGCCTTACCGGAGTTACTGCAACCCGTGGATTCGCCACATGTAAGCCGACAGTGGGGTTGTCCCATTGAGACCACTAGCCCGATGAATCGTCAACGGCTTAACCTATTGTCACCTCCAAAGCGCGTTGAGCTGAATCTACAACTCAAAGACGCCGTGGACGCTGGTCTTATCCGTCCCATCTACAGTGAATTCGGCTCGCCAAATTTTTTTGTGCGCAAGATTGATGGCCCGCTTCGTCCGTGCATTGACTGCCTTGGACTTAACGAGGTTACGTGTAAAGTCGCTTACTCGCTTCCCCTTGTGGACGACACGCTTGATGAGCTAGAGGACGCGACCTTTTACACCCACCTCGACCTCGCCTCAAGCTTATGGCAAGTTCGAGTGCGTGATCAAGACATCCACAAGAAGGCATTTCAGACACGTAATGGCTTAATGGAATCGGTCGCCATGCCGTTCGGACTATTCAACACACCGGCCACTTTTCAGAGGATGATGAACGCTATTCTTCGCGTCTTTTCACATAAGTTCGTTACCGTCTACTTCGACGTCGTATGTATTTTCAGCCGCACTTTGGAGGAACACCTGGAGCACATGCGTCTAGTTATGCCGCTATTTAAGGAGGAGGGCTTGAAGTTACGCCTCAAAAAGTGCTTTTTCGGCCTTCACGAGATGGAATATATTGTGGCGGTTAGCCTCTGAAAGCTAAACGCTAGCATAAATCTGTTCTAGTCTGTCTAGCTCTGTGTCGTAAGATTGCAAAATGATGTTGTCGAGAGGCAATTGATGAAAGATGTTTCACTGCTGTACTTGGGCAGTAGATGTTGTAAATGAACAAAGGAATTGTTAAAAGGTTCTGTCACCTCCCTCTACTGCACTGGGCTTAAATAGGTTTCAGCCCAGACTAGTTACGCCTGCAAGCTTCGCTTACGTGTCAGGCGCTAGTGTTGTTCAACCGTCGTCATCTGTCCTCGAGACGCGGCCTGCCTAGCATTGGGTTTCACGACGCGGCTCCTTCTGCATTGAAGAGCTCGTTCTGGCGCGTCATCTGGCTAGTTAGATTAATTATGCATATCTGTACGTACCGGGAGGTACTGGTCGTACTGTAGCATCAGCACCATTACAATATTGCAGTAGCGACGTACCCACGAATATACGTCCGTCCTGTGGAAAAGCATGAATTGGAATCCGTAACGAGTACCTGTACAATGTCCTGCAATGTACTGTTGCAGGACTGTACTCGTCACACTCGTACCCTCCCCCTCTTGACAGATCAATGAGGCCGCCGCGAGGCAGACCTCCGTGGTTCTTGGCTCCTTTACTGAAGCAGTTACTGGGACTCAGGAATGCGCGCTGGAAAAGCGTGCATAAAGTCAATGTACGCCTGAGTCTTGGCGAATTTGCGCCATTGGGGCGTATCCAAGAAATCTTGTAACGCTGTGGTCCGGTGTACTTCGTTCAACCGGTGCCAGACAGGTGGAATGTCGTCATCACTGAAGTGCGTCATGAAGAGCAAATATTTGCCTCTTCGTCCAGGTAACGACTTAATGCACACAGCAGAGATGTGAGAGACGTCGAACTCCTCGTCGTCTCCTTCAGGGACAGTCACAGGGACAGCTGGTCGTAGCAGAGCGGTAGAGCAGGGTCTTAAGTTGTTAACATGGAACACAGGATGTAAGCGTACTGTCGCTGGTAGTTTCAATCTGTAACTGTGTTTTCCAATCTGCTCCTCCACTGAAAAAGGGCCAAGCTGTCTGTCTCTGAGTTTCCTGTTTGGTTGTCCTCGCAGAAAAAGATTTGCTGTGACGACTGACACCTTGTCTCCCTTAGCGAAGTGTGGTGCTGTAGACGGTTCTGTGCGCGCTTGCATTTCGTCCTTGTGTAGCTGTAACACTGAGCGTACCAGGGTGTGCACTTCCTGTAACAATCTCAACCGTTATGTTGCGTCTTGCGAAAAAGGAATCGATGGTCGCATGCTGAAAAGCAGGTCAGGAGGCTCCTCAGGAGAAAAACCAAAGTTAGCCTCGAACGGTGTGTGCTCTATTCCGAGTGCACGCGAAGCATTATACGCAAACTCCACTTGCGGTAAAAATGTCGTCCAATCAGAGCCATCATAGCAACAGAAGCAACGAAGAAGCTGCTGAAACGTGCTGTTCACGCGCTCTGTCAGTCCGTCTGTTTCTGGGTGTCGGCTGGTAGACATGTTTAGTCGCGTTCCAAGGCGTCTCCACAATGTCTGCCAGAAGGCGCTGACAAATTTTGGGTCGCGGTCGCTGATCAGCACACGGGGCAGTCCATGTAAACGGTAGACTCCCTGTAAAAACAAAGTTGCAGTTTCTTCGGCAGTAATCGACTCTGTGCATGGCAGAAAATGGGCCATTCGTGTTAGATGGTCTACTACAATCAACACACTGTTAAAGCCGTTGCTCTCAGGCAAGTGTGTCAGGTAGTCAAGACCAACTGTGTGCCACGGTCTGGGTGGAACAGGTAATGGGTAAAGAGTCGCAGCCATCTGCGGTCGAATCTTCGCTCGTCGGCACACGACGCAGCGTTCACAAAAATCTTTCACGTCTTGGCGGATTCGTTTCCACCAGAATCTGTCGAGTGCTTTAGCAAGAGTGCTAGCAACTCCTCTGTGACCGGCTGACGAACTTTCGTGCAGCTCTGCGATCAATCTCAGTCGGAGCTCAGAGTTCTGTGGAATACAGAGGCGATTGAGACGCCAAAAGTACCCGTCTCTGGCTTCTATCCGGCTGTCTCTTGTCCACTCACCATCGTCCCCATAAAACGAATCTCGTGAGAACCCCTCGCGAATGAGATCAGCGAACTCAGGGCTCAGCTGCAACGCGTCAACAGTCAGTGAATTTAACTGTGCGTCTTCAAACAGCAGCTGGGACTTCCGTCGTAATTCTCGATCTGACGGAACCTCGCCATCCCAAAATAAGGGTACTGTGGCCTGAGGTACGAAGTCTGGACGCCGGCTTAACGGGTCAGCTTCGTTCAGAGCTCCCTTGCGATATGCAAGTGTCATCGAGCCCACAAACGGTTGCAAATCCCGCAGGTATCTTGCTTGCCGCTTGTTCAGCCTGTTGTTCGGTTGCCTGAGCAGGTGCCGCAGTGTGTCGTGGTCTGTTACGACAAGGAACTTAGAACAGCCTTCAAGATAGCACCTCCAATGCTTGACAGCTTCGCATACGGCCAAAGCTTCTAAGTCGTACGCAGAGTAAGTGTTACCACGCTCAGCTGGATTCAGCTTACGCGCCCAGTACGAGACTGGTTGAAGACCGCCTCCTTGGTCTTGCAACAGGACTGCTGCAATCCCCACTGTTGAAGCATCTGTAGCTACGGTGAACGTCGCGTCCGAGCCGACCTCCGGAAGGATCAGGCATGGCGCGGAAATGAGCCGTAACTTGAGAGTCTCGAAGGCTTCCAAACAGGCAGGCGTCAGCGTAACCTTCTGTGGCTGGGACTTCCGCAGTAAGTCCGTCAATGGAGCCGTAAGGTCGCTAAAATGGTGTATAAATCTCGCATAGAAGTTGCAGAACTGTACGAAACTGCGAACCTCCTTCTGCGTCTTGGGCACTGGCCAGTCTGCAACGGCCTCGACTTTCTTTGTGGAAACCGAAATTTTCCCGGCTGACACAGTGTAGCCCAGATACTCCATTTCTTGCAATCCGAAGAAGCATTTCTTAAGGCGTAATTTCAGCCCTTCCTCCTTGAATCGCTGTAGCACTAGATGTAGGTGCTCCAGGTGCTCTTCCAGAGTTCGACTGTAGATACAGACGTCGTCCAGGTAGACTGTCACGAACTTATGTAAAAAGTCGCGAAGTATGTCGTTCATCATTCTCTGAAATGTAGCTGGTGCGTTACACAGCCCAAACGGCATGGCGACCCATTCCATTAAGCCATCAGGGGTCTGAAAAGCCGTCTTGTGAACGTCCTGATCACGCACTCGAACTTGCCAGAATCCAGAAGCGAGGTCGAGGTGTGTGTAAAAATTCGCGTCCTTAAGTTCGTCCAGGGTGTCATCCACTCTCGGAAGTGGGTAGGCGTCCTTACGCGTAACCTCGTTAAGACCGCGGTAGTCAATGCACAGACGTAGCGAGCCATCAGCTTTCCGCACAAAAAGAATTGGCGAGCCGAACTCACTGTAGCTGGGACGGACCAGACCAGCGTTCACTGCGTCTTTGAGCTGTCGATTAAGCTCAGCGCGCTCTGCGGGTGACAATCTGTTCAGACGTTGACGTCGCATCGGGCCAATTGTTTCAATGGGATGATCCCACTGTCGGCTTACAGGTGGAGAGTCGACAGGTTGCAGTAACTCCGGGAAGTCATCAAAGAGTAAAGACCGGAAGTTGTCACGTTGTTCTGTTGTTAGTTCCTCTCCAGTGTGAAAGTCTGTCGTTTGTTCAGCGACTGACGTAAGTTCAATGACGTAAAAATCAGCATGACGTCCTCTGCTGCGGCGCGTCTTGCGCATGAGCTTCTGAACTTTCGTAGACGACAGGAGTAGACACTCAGGGCGTCGTTCCTCGAGTGTAGTCTCCACAGCTGTGCCGTCCATTAGTGTAAAAATTCTGGTTGTACCAAATTGTAAAGAGGCCTGTTCGTCATCAAGCCATGGTAAACCCAGGATTAAATCAGCCGTGCGTAAATCACGTAAGACATAAAAAGTCCGGTGAAACTCGTGTCGAGCCAGCTCAAAAGTGACGTCGCAGACTGTCGTAGAAGTCACTCGTTGTCCATTAGCGAGTCGAACTGGGGTTTTACTGGCAGACTTCCGAGTCTGTAAAGCAAAGCGTCGTACAAAGTCCTCTGACACAAAATCAAGTGTCGCAGCACAGTCCACTAATCCAGTAATTTGTTGTCCGCCATCAGGAGTTTTCACAGTCAGTTCAGTCCGAATTAACGGGCGAGCTTCCGTGAGGTCAGTCAGTAGGGCTGTAGCTGTCGAAGAAAATTGTCGCAGCGTAGCGATGGACTGTTCCGAGTCGTCTGTTGGTACAGGTACCGAGTCGGGTTGATCAGGTGCTGTAGGTTCTGGTGAGTCGTTAAACGCACAATCTGCGTCGACTAACCACAGCTGTACAGGCCAAGGGGCTGGAGCAACCACCTCCTGTTGCGCTGGGTTCTCCAGTGACTGACGTGTAAAAAGCTGTGTCCTTGCTGGGAATTCTTGATAGAGTTTCCAGTGCTTAGTCACCTGAGTAAATTTCGCCCACTTCGGTAGTACAAATACAGCCATCGTAGATGTCGGAGATGTTCGACGACAATCCTCAAAATGCTGCGCAATCTGCTCAGCTAACTCCCAGGGTGGGTTGATGAACACCCTCTCTCCTGTTAAGTCTCTGTCTAGAATCGAGTCACTCGGCGAACAGTGAGGTAAGTCACCGTGCGAGTTAAGACCTTCATCATCAGCACATCCCTCCAACGTGAAGTTGAATCGTGCATGCAGAGGGTCAAAGACTGAGTCAACCAGTTTCCAATCAACTGAACGTCTGGTTACAGGTTTACGACTCTGTCTCTGCTTAGTCTGACGACGACGACCTGCTACTTGCGTTACAGGTGTCGCAACTGTAGTCGATGGAGATGTCGAAGGAGTCTCGACGACCTCTGTCGCTAACAGTGTCTCAGAATGAACAGTAGATGTAGCCGGCTGCTCCAGTTCATTTGTAGAACAGCCTTGCCACCATCATTGCTTCTTAGGTTGCATTGGTGCCTTGCCTTTGAACTCCGGGCATTGGAACAAACGGTGTCCCTTCTTGTGGCACTTGAAGCAAAGTCCCTCGTCCATGTGTCGCTTACGCTCCTCAGCTGTCATTGCATTTGCGATTGAATTAAAATCTTCGCGGCCGGATGTTTGACCACGTCCACCATTGTTGCCACCACGACCACCATTGTTACCACCTCCACGTCCACGTCCGCGGCCTCGTCCACGGCCACCCTTGTTACGTTTCCAGACGTTAGAGGCTTCCTCAAAAGGGTCTTCAAGGTTGCGCTTGCGAGAGGACTGGGTAGATGGTCCAGCAGCAGACCTTGCATTGCCTAGTTCCGGCGAGTCTGTCACGACGTCATTCAGAAAGTTTTGTAGCTCCACGAGCGTAATCCGGTAACCTTGTTGAGCTCGGTGTGATCTAGCCAGTCTCTGGAGGTCCACGTTTGCAAGGCCAGTAATGAAGCGTACACACTGTACCTCAGCTGTCAGGTCTTGACGAGAACGACGTAAGTAGTCGTTGTACTTCTTAGTGAAAAGCGCGTAACTCATCGTGTTGCTCTGCGTAAAACTTAGCAAAGCGTTAATTGCGTCGTCCTGAATGTTCGGAAGAAACGTAGACTTGCGTATCTCCGCAACAAGCTCGTTGTACGTAGATGGAATTGGAGGCTGATTTTTCCGGTTCAACCACCATCCACCAAGGAGTCCAGAAAACTGTGAAGTAACCCAGAACACTGCATCGTACGAGTCAGCTGCAATCCCAAGCATTACAAAACGCTGAGGCTGAGCTTCGAGCCAATCCTCCAGTACAGGTGGGTCTTGACCATTCTGGTACGGTGAAGTAATAGCTGCCTTACGCTGAGTCTCCGTAAGAGTCACAGATAGTCCTGCCAAGTTGTGGGTAGGCATCGGCATTCCCACTCGTAAATCTGTAGGCCCTACTCCAGTCAGTCGGTTGATGTGTCCGAGAATCAGTAGCCATACAGCACCAGAGTCGACCGTCGTAAACCGAGGGTACATGTGGAACTGTCTCGGGATAGACGTGTCGTCTTGCATGACTGGAACATGTTGTGTCATTGCTCGATAGAAAGATTCCCACTGAGTCACGTAACCAAAGTGAAGTAACTCACTCTTGTGCTTCTCAGCACGAAGTAACCCCTTCTGTGAGGGCGTAAGTGTCAGACCGTCAATGTTGATGGTTTCCGGAACGACGTAGGTGTTATCCGGATTAACTGTCGACTGTGCCAAAACAACCTGCTCGACCTGAGCAGGTGTACGTAAGTTGTTCGTAGCAAACAGGACAGGAATAGACGCAGAGTACACGTAGACAAGCTGTCGTCCTTGAGGTAGCGTAACGTTAACAGGTTCACCACTCAACAGCGTCAAATCATCCGGTGTCAAAACAAGACCGGTCTCCTCGTGTAACTCGCGAATAGCAGCGTCGACAGGCTCTTCGTTGGGTAAGACAGAGCCTGCCGGGAACCAAGTTTTACCAGAACGAGGTTCACGCTGAAACACCAACTTAAAGTCCGACCGTTTAGTTCCTCCAACGTGAATTACCAACACCACGTAATGACCAGCTCCAAGAGAAGCCATCTCAACTCAATCAAACAACGTCGAGCAGTTCAACGAGCGAACGAAAGCGTGCGTCGACCAAAGAGCTCCGAAACCAGTGTGGCGGTTAGCCTCTGAAAGCTAAACGCTAGCATAAATCTGTTCTAGTCTGTCTAGCTCTGTGTCGTAAGATTGCAAAATGATGTTGTCGAGAGGCAATTGATGAAAGATGTTTCACTGCTGTACTTGGGCAGTAGATGTTGTAAATGAACAAAGGAATTGTTAAAAGGTTCTGTCACCTCCCTCTACTGCACTGGGCTTAAATAGGTTTCAGCCCAGACTAGTTACGCCTGCAAGCTTCGCTTACGTGTCAGGCGCTAGTGTTGTTCAACCGTCGTCATCTGTCCTCGAGACGCGGCCTGCCTAGCATTGGGTTTCACGACGCGGCTCCTTCTGCATTGAAGAGCTCGTTCTGGCGCGTCATCTGGCTAGTTAGATTAATTATGCATATCTGTACGTACCGGGAGGTACTGGTCGTACTGTAGCATCAGCACCATTACAATATTGCAGTAGCGACGTACCCACGAGTATACGTCCGTCCTGTGGAAAAGCATGAATTGGAATCCGTAACGAGTACCTGTACAATGTCCTGCAATGTACTGTTGCAGGACTGTACTCGTCACAATATGGGCTATACTATGTATGCTGGTAAAATTTCGGTTTCCACAAAAAAGGCCGAGGCCGTTGCACACTGACCAGTGCCTACGACGCAGAAAGGTTCGCAGTATCGTACATTTCTGCAACTTATATGCAAGATTTAATCATCATTTTAGCGACCTTACGGCTCAATTGACGGACTTACTGCGGAAGTCCTAGCCACACAAGGTTACGCTGACGCCTGCCTTTTTGGAAGCCTTTGAGACTCTCAAGTTGCGGCTCATTTCCGCGCCGTGCATGATCCTTCCGGAGGTCAGCTCGGACGCGACGTTCACCGTAGCTACATATGCTTCAACAGTGGGGTTGCAAGACCATTGCAACAGTCGTGTTGCAAGACCAAAGAGGAGGACTTCAACTTGTCTTTTACTGGGCGCGTAAGCTGAATCCAGCTGAGCGTGGTAACACATACTCTGCGTACGACTTAGAAGCTTTGGCCGTATGCGAAGCTGTCAAGCATTGGAGGTGCTATATTGAATGATGCTCTAAGTTCCTTGTCGTAACACACCATGACACACTGCGACATCTGCTCAAGCGGCAAGCAAGATACCTGCGGGATTTGCAACCGTTTGTGGGCTCGATGACACTTGCATATCGCAAGGGAGCTCTTAACTAAGGTAATCCGTTGAGTCGGCATCCAAACTTCGTACCTCGGGCCAGAGTTCCATTGTTTTGGGATGGCAAGGTTCCGTCAAATCGAGAATTACGACGGAAGTCCCAGCTGTTGTTTGAAGATGCACAATTAAATTTAATGACATTTAACGCGTTGCAGCTGAGCCCTGAGTTCGATGATCTCATTCGCGAGGGGTACTCCCAAGACTCGTTTATGGGGACGAGGGCGAGTGGACGAAAGACGGCCGGACAAAAGCCATAGCTTGATATTTTTGGCGCCTAGATCGCCTTTGTATTCCGCAGAACTCTGAGCTCAGATTGAGATTGATCACATAATTGCACGAAAGTTCGTCATAAGGTCACATAAGAGTTGCTAGCACTCTTGCTCAAGCGCTCGACAAATTCTTGTGGAAACGAATTCGCCAAGATGTGAAAGATTTTTGTGAGTGCCGCGTCGTGTGTCGACGAGCAAAGATTCAACCGCAGATGGTTGCGACTCTCTACCCATTACGTGTTACACCTAGACCGTGGCACATAGTTGGTCTTGACTACTTGACACATTTGCCGGAGAGCAATGGCTTTAACATTGTGTTGATTGTAACCGATCATGTAACTCGCATGGCCCATTTTCTGTCGTGTACATATATTGTTATTACTGCCGAAGAGACAGCTACTTGTTTTTACACGGAGTCTACCGATTACATGGATTACTCCTTGTGCTTGTCGGTGATCGCGACCCTAAATTCGTCAGTGGCTTATGGCACACACTTTGGCGACGCCTAGGAACGCGTTTGAACATGTCTTCCGGTCGACACATGGAGGCAGACGAACTAACGGAACGCGTGAACATCACATTTTAGCGATAACTTCTTCGTTGCTTATGTTGTTACGACGGTTTTGATTGGACGGCCCTACTACCTCAAGTGGAATTTGTGTACAACGTTTCTCGTGCACTCGGAATTGAGCACACTCCGTTTGAGGCTAATTTTGGGTTCTCTCTTGAGGAGCCTCCAGACCTATTGTTTGGCATGCGACCGTCAATTCTAGTTTCGCAAGACGCAACAGAGCGGTTACGATTGTTACATGAAATACATGTCATGGTACGCTATGTGTTACCACTACACAAGGACGAGAGGCAGGCACGCACGGAACCGTTTACAACACCACACTTCGCACGAGGAGACAAGGTGTCAGTTGTCACATCAAACCTTTTCTTACGAGGACAGCCCAACAGGAAACTAAGGGACCGACAGTTTGGCCCTTTTCAGTGGAGGAGCAAATTGGGAAACACAGTTATAGATTGAATCTTCAAGCGACAATACGCTTACATCATGTGTTCCATGTGAGCAATCTACGACCGTGCTCTACCGCTCCACTACGACCACATGTCCCGGTGACTTTTCCTGAAGGAGACGACGAGGAGTTTGACGTCTCTCATATCTCTATTGTGTGTGTCAAGTCGTTACCTGGACGACGAGTCAAATATTTGCTCTTAATGACGCACTTCCGTGATGACGACATTCCACATGTTTGGCACCGGTTGAACGAGGTGCATCGAACTGCGGCGTTACAAGATTTCTTGGAGACGCCTCAATGGCACAAGTTTGCCAAGACTCAAATGTACATTGACTTCATGCACGCTCACCCCGCGCGCATTCATGAGTCCCAATAACTGCTTCGGTAAAGGAGCTTAGACCACGGAGGTCTCCCTCGCGGCAACCTCACATATCTGTCAAGAGGGGGGGGGTACGACTGTAAAGAGCACATTCCTGCAACGGTACATTGCATGACATTGTACATGTACTCGTTACTAATTCCAATTCGCGCTTTTCCATCGGAAGGACGTACAACGTAGGTACGTTGCTAGTGCAATATTAGCAAGGGTTCTAATGCGTATTGTACTACCAATACCTCCCGGTACGTACTGGTACGAACAATTAATCGAACTAGCCAGATGACGCGCCAAGCAAGGTTTCGTATGCTGAATGTTATTCCCCAGGCTAGACGAGCTGCCCTCTTCCCCTGCAGCCACATCAACGACAACAACCATACGTTGCCCACCCTTCCGCCCCTGACACCCTTCCGGACCTCGCGGCCGAGGGGGTAGTTGGGGTCGTGGAGGACGTGGGTTCTCCGCCCGTGACACCTCTCATGCTCCCCCTTCGGTCTCACACACCAACATGCCAGTTCCAACCGGCGACCTCGCTTCCGCTGAATCTGCCCTCATGTCCTTCTTTGAATTAGATGGGGCGCCATCCATCAAAATGGCTGCCGGCTTTCGTGCTACATGGGGGCCACCCTCCGACACTACCGAACAAAACGTCGTCGACCTCCCTAATGAGCTGTTGCGCACCCTCGTCTACCACCTTCGCACAGAATTCCCGATGACAGATGACATGTGCGTCAAGGGTTTCCCCCTCGATGGGGAGCATTCGCGCTCACCGAGGCACTCCGTGGTCTTTACCACACCGACCTCATGACTCCTTTAGATGAACACATTGCCCTCGCTAGGGCATCCGCCCCCCTCACTGACTGGGCGGATTGGCCCCAAACACGGCGCAACATTGCCGCTTCTCATGGGACACCCTTGCCTGCCGGGCGCACTCAAACTACAGCGGCATGGCTCTCGGGCATCATCCACAGCCTCACTCAACCCAACTACGGCAACCTCGTTGCCCTTCTTCCCGGCGTGCAGCACCCTCCCGACATGAACGAACACCTCCACCCTCAGATATCTGGCGTCATCCGTTGTCTGCACTCTATCCTCATTGACTCCCAACACCGGTCTTACTCCCGGTCTACCACGCCCTCCATCTCCCCTTCCGATGATCAGTTTCAGCTCAGTAGCATGTTGGACACAGATTTTCATGCGCACGACCCCTATGCGTCCTCCTCCTCCGGGGGTTGCCCTTCTATTGATTTCCCCACCTCTGAGTGTGGCTTCCCCTCCGCATACAACGTCTCCCTTTCTTCCACTCCCACCGCTCTCCGCTTTGTTGATGCCGGTGCCAACGTAAGCCTCGAAGCGCATCGCTCCGCCTTTCTTAAAGGCACCTACACCCGCCTTCGCAATCCCGTCCATGTCAAAGGTATGGACGTCCACATTCAGGGCTATGGCCTCGTTATACTCCACCTGGCCTATCAAGATGGCCACACCCGCCGGATCCACATCCGCGCTGCTCATGCCCCAAACATGGTCGAACGCGGCGCTCCGATCATAGTTTCTCAAGAGCACCTCCGCAGGAGGCACAACATCAGCTTCCATTATCCCGCCGTTGGCGAGCCCACTGCCACTGATCAACACGGGAGCTTCATCCTCGTCATGCACAATCAACTCCCTCACCTTCAAACCCTTCCCGGTGAGTTCACTTCCCTCATTGCTCATAAGGGGTCCGGCCCTACTTCTACAGACACCACTTTGTGGCATCAACGCCTTGGTCACCCTGGTAGGGACACCATGACGCTCGCTCTACGCAGCAAGGACATCACATGCGCGAAGTACGACAGCCATGTTCCGCTTTGGTCTTGTGAACCTTGCATTTTAGCGAAACTCCAGCATGCGGCTGTCAACACCAAACCATGCACCAAAGCCATAGCTTGCTTTCAGGCCTTCAGTTCTGACATCTTCGGACCGCTCAAAGAGACCGGGCCGGGGGGAGCCAAATACTTGGTCGGTGTAATTGATCACTTCTCGAATTATATTTGGCTTCTTGCACTCCCGTCCAAAAAGGCAGTTGTTTCTACTCTTTCCTCTCTCCTCATTGACGTCCGGAACTTGCACTCTCGCCTATATCCACATCGTGCTTTCCGACCGACCATCAAGTTCGACTGTGATCCCAATTATCTCGATGTTGCCTGTCGCACCATGGTCTCGTCATTGGGTTTCACTGCTCAGTTCACGGCCCCGTATACACACAACCAACTCGCCAAAATGGAACGTCAATGGGCTTCTCTCGCGGACTCCGCCACTGCCATGATGCAACATGCCAATTGCCCTTCAAAGTATTGGGGCCTTGCCATGCGCACGGCTGTTTACCTTCGCAACAGACCCCATACGCCAGCCGCCTCCGGTGGCTCGGGTGGCGTGCCCTAATGTGTTCTTCATGGCGCCCATGCTGACCTCTCTCACCTCAAGGTTTTCGGATGCTCCGCATACCTCCGTTTGGAAGACCAGTATCGAGGCAAGCTTTCCCCCAAGGCCCTTCGTTGTATGTTCATCGGGCACTGCGACGACGGTCGTGGCTATTGGCTTCTCAACCTAGCCATTGGCAAACTCGTCCGCTCCATCCACGTTGCTTTTGTTGAATCACAGCCCGCGCACGCTCCGGCAGCACCGCCGGTCGCATGTGGCACTTCTCAAGCCTCTCCACCAAGTGGTCTCGAGCATGGGGGGGCACCCAGTGCCAATCTCTCATGCGCGGGCACCACGCAGATCGCGGTCCCTACCCGTAACTCATTCTCAGCCCTCGACGATGCCCCGGAGGATATATCCGACGACGCCGCAGCATACGATGCCTCGTCGCACCACACTGCCCGTGAGTCATCTTCATGCTTTGTTGCCGCTGCTTATGTTCAACGGCTCAACAAAACAGCTAGAGTCTTTACGCAAAACAAGCCTCCTCGGCCCGCACGACATGCACCCCACTCCGTTAAGTCCGAGGGGCCGGCGGCCCCGACCGCAGAGTCCATGACATATCCTCCCGCGGCACACATCCCGCATCCGCGGCGGTACCGATCGACATCAAGCATGCATTGAGCGGCAAATACGCCGTTGCATGGCGCAAGGCCATACGGTCGGAACTTGCGTCACTGCACAGCAAGAGGACATTCCGGATGGAAAACTTACCACTCGGACGTAAAGCCATTGGCAACAAGTAGGTCTTCAAGGTGAAGGCCAAACCGGATGGCTCCATCGATCGCTTCAAGGCGCGCCTTGTTGCCCAAGGATTCAGTCAACGAGCAAGAGTCGACCATTCAGAGACATTCTCTCCCGTCGTAAAGCTAAGCACTCTGCGCACGGTCCTCGCCATCGCCACCAAACGAAACATGCACATGCACTCCGCGGATATCGAGACGGCGTTTCTAAATGTTGACCTCCAAGAGGAGGTTTACATGCGTGAGCCAAGTGGGGTAGAGGATGGGACACCTCTTGTCATGCGCTTGCTTAAGAGCGTCGCGTGAGTGGTACAAACTGTTCCACCGGACCCTATCTTCCCTTGGGCTCAAGCGAGCGTCTTCCGACAACAACCTTTACACTGTGAACCATCCAGTACATGGTATATGCATCATTCTATTGTACGTGGATGACCTTCTCATCGTCTCGGATTCATTCGAGTGGATCACATCCGCAAAGCGGGCCATCGGGGAACAATTCCGCACGACTAACTTTGGTGAGGCTAAGTTTATTCTCGGAATGGACATTGTCAGGAACCGGGAGGTTGGCACCATCAGCCTTTCCCAAGAACAATATACCAAGGAAATCCTAGAAAAGTACGGCATGTTGGACAGCACACCCTCCAAGATACCCATGGCTCCCACGCACTACCGAGATGGAGAGGTCGCATCCGACCAAGACAAAGAGGCCTTGTCACCACCGGAACACGAGACTTTCCGTGCCATCCTCGGGTCAGTGAACTTCCTTTGCATGTGTACAAGACCGGACATTGCATTTGCGGTGAGCGTCATAAGGAGCCGGCAAACCGCTCCCACGGAACTGCACATGAAGCAACTCAAACGACTGCTCCGCTACCTCAACGGAACAAGGCCAATGGGAATCACTTACGGACGGCCATCTTAGGATAATGCGAACGACATCGAAGTGTTCTCGGACTCCGACTGGGCAGCAGACACGACTACTAGACGATCGCAGTCAGGAGAGGTGGTTATGCTCAATGGTGGGGCGGTTAGCTGGACTTCCCATCAACAAGAAGTAGTTGCTCTCTCCACCACGGAAGCGAAGTATGTGGCAATGAGCCGGGCCGGTCAAAGTGCAGTGCACTTCCGGCAACTCATGCACGATGTCCACCAACGGCAGCGCGGCCCCACGACAGTCTACGAAGACAACGAGGGAGCCGTAAAACTCGCCAACAATCCTATGGCTTCGAACAGAACGAAGCACATTGACATCAAGCACCACTACATTCGCGAACTCGTGGATGCAAAGATTGTCGCAGTTGTGTCGGTCGGCACGACAAACATGTTTGCGGATGGTTTGACGAAAGGACTGCCGGAGCCGAAACACACCATGATCTTCAAGCGTTGCATGGGGGCGAAGCCAAGTCGAGAGTAGTTGTTTACATTATTGGCTAATGATCTAGAGGGGCTTTTATAGTACATCATTATCAATACATATACGTCCACAGTTATCGGTTATCTGTGAACGTTATCTGTGAATACGTATAGTGACCTAATGTAGGCAAGCGCTATACAAGCGGCAGTCCTCCGGGCTACTGCGCACTTTGTCTCTAACCATCACACACATCGGCTCGGCGCCTACTCCAGCCGACTCACCCCTGCACTCACCCATGCTCCGATAACACCCTCGCTAAGGGTTGTTTCATATGCACGACCTCATGTGGAGAAAAAATGATGTAAAGATAATCACGTGCGTGCATACAAGACGCCACGTGGCCGGTATTCGAGTAAAAATTGCAATGAAGAGATATTATTTTATACAGCGAGAAAAAGATGCTGAGATGCGAGATGCAAATATGCGACATGTACAGGTACATGTAGCAACCAGCCCGGCGGCGCGCGAACTAGCGATGTGTTGCGGCCGGTGTCTAGACACTACCGACAAAACATGCAGAGCATATATAAACATATGTATAGAATAGAAAATATTCGGTATTTTGTCCTCCTACGTAAGTGAGCTGTAGAAGGTCGCTGGCTTCCGGGGCTTTGAGCGATCACGCGACGACATGCCCGCCGCCGGGCTACCAGCGACGCTCCCATGCCTTCGATGATACCGCGCCTCGCGTGGAGAAAAAGGTGGTGAAGAAGCAACACGTTTGGGAGGAGTCGGGGCCTTCGGGCTTTGAGGACTTCCGGAGTCCGCCATCGTTGGCCCGGTATGTGATCTTGGCGGAGAGTGTGTGTGAAGGGACAAAGCGATGATGTAGGCGGGAGCGCATTGTGTAGTCGGGAAAAACAGTGATCATGATCCTATCTCAACATCTGTTATCTCGCATGGCGGCATTTTGGATCCAAAATGCCGCCATGCGAGATAGCGCCAAGACTGCGCGAACTACTATTCGTTTTCTCGACAAGCGTTGACCGCGAGGGTAACAAAAATGAAATCGCGACGTGGCACTGTACACGCGTGGCATGCCAGTACGTTTTGGTACGTGTTACTACATGTGGAGCTATATCTCCACATAAGGTCGTGCATATGAAACAACCCTAAATTGCAGTGGCAACGTAACCGTGATGTACGTCCTTCCGATGGAAAAGTACATCAGCAGATCAAATTAGTAACAAGTACCTGCTGTCCAATGTCCTGCAGGAATATCGTTTAGGGTTTGTATGCATATAATGCAAGACAGTACTCGTCACAAATATGCATATTAGTTGAATTGCTGTACCGTACGGTGCTGTGTACGAAATCAAGCTGTTCTTTTTGCTTGGTGGCCTCCACTGCTTTTTGTTGTAAAAATCAAGGTGTGATACATCTGGATATGTCGCCTGTACAGTCTAAATCGCCGTACGAGCACTATTATCGGAGCATCCCGTTGGCAACCTGGCGCGCTGCCAAGTACAGATACCGCCTCAAAAGCCGGTAGCCTTATATTGTAATTGTACGCTATCTGTTCATGTATCGCTACGCACGGGCCGCCTGTTGGGCGCTTCGTGTCAATCTTCGCGGAGATATGTTAGTTACGCCCGCGGTGGTGCGCGAGAACGTGGATTTAAAAAAACCTTAGAAGAAAAAGGAGTGGAGGCCTCCAATAAGCAAAAAGATGAAAAGAGGGAAAATAGATGCGAGTACCTGTACGTGGATGCTACCTACGGATGAGCATGGGACCAAGACTCCCCCATCGAACGCGCATGTACGGGGAATTGTACGGGCATAATAAAGTCCTATGATAAGCACCGCGAGCAGGTGCGGCGGGAATTATACAGCGTAGGTATCCGCCAACGCTGTACCCGTACGATAATAATATCGTCAATATCGGTAAAGCACTTCATGAATAAAGTTTCGTATCAGCACATATAGTTTGGGGCGACGTGCACGGGGGACCGACGGGGCGCGGATGAATACGAAGATTCTGCATCGAGCTCAGCGATGCTGTGTAATAATAAACCACGCAGGCCGGGGGAAGGTACAAGGTACCAGTACTGGAATTCTGGTACGGGTAGCTTTATACCACGTACCGAGTACCGCGGGTATCGCATGCGGGAGAATTCCAGGGGACCAGGTGAGGGGGCGTCCGCAGCAGGCAGCGGCAACACAGATCCGCCTCGCCGAGCAGAGGCAATGCTAAACTTGTCACTCGCGATTCCTCGACTTGCTGGTTAGATACTATAGCAGCCGATAATTTGATTTGTAGCTGAGGATTCGTCCCTCTTTGTTTGAGTGGGTGCGATAGAGCTTCGCGCGTTGTCTACCAGCGGTGAGGCGTATCATGCCGGTGGTGCCATGCGAAATTGTGACAGAGCCAACGGTTCCCGGCACGAGCGCTTCTCACGCCTCGGACGCGATACCGAAGGACTGCACGCCCGAAAAGGGTGGCGCTGGCTGTGGTGGCACGCCAGCGGGGCAGCAGCAAAAGGCAGCTGAGCGGCGGCGGGCGCAGCAGCAACAGCTGCACAAGTACCACAGCGCGGAGAGCCGTTGGATAGACGACATTCCAGAGGCACCAGTGTTTCGGCCGAGCGCGGAGGAGTTCGCAGACCCTCTTGCATACATATGCAAAATACAGGGCGAGGTCAGTAAATGGGGAATTTGTAAAATTATACCTCCCGTGTCTGCAGCGGTCCCCGGAAGTACGGTGCTGTTGGAGCAGGGCCCCTACACCTTCACCACCCGGCAGCAGGTGGTACGAAAGCCGGCGGTGACCAGTCTGGACAAGCTGAAGTTCTATGCGAGTGGGAAGAACTACTCCATTGTCAACTACGAAAAGACTGCCAATGAGTTCTCCTACCGCCGTTACAACATGGCCGGCGGGCTTCCCAGCCGATTCGTGGAGGCTGAGTACTGGCGTGAGTGGCACGGTGGCAACAACCTCGTCGTCGAGTATGGCAACGACGTGGAGGGCAGCGCGTTTTCGGACGAAGAATGGGACCCGTTGGCCTCAAGCCGCTGGAACTTCAAGACCCTCCCTGTGGAGCGTGACTCAATCCTGCGACACATTCCAATGGCCATACCAGGCAAGAGCCCTGAATCACACGAGCATCCATACGGCGCCCCACTGCCTCTATCATTCTCTAGCCCGGGCGAGCGTTCAAGCAGGTGTGCTGCCTTGTTATTGTCAGTGACTTTTCATCTTCGCACGCGCAGGTGTGACTGCGCCAATGCTCTACATTGGGATGTTATTTTCCACCTTCGGCTGGCATGTGGAGGATCAGTACATGCATTCTGTGAACTTTCATCATTACGGAGCTCCCAAGACATGGTATGGTGTGCCCGCGAACCACGCGGACGGTTTTGAGGAGGTGGTCATGCAGCAGGTGTGAGAGCATGCCCATTCCTTGGAGTTCTAGCAGCATGCAGTCATCTCCCTACCAAGCATGTATCAAGCCCAGCATATGTATTGGCGTCCCCTCAGGTGTACTCGGGGAGCAAGGAAGCGCAAAACATGACACGCACTGAGTTTGCGATGGAGGCTGTGAAAGCTATTGCGGGGAAGACAACCATGTTTCCTCCACACCATCTGATGGAGGCAGGTGTTCGGGTGTGTAGATGTGTCCAGCAACCTGGAGAGTTTGTCGTCACTTACCCTCGCTCATACCACGGTGGCTTTTCGCATGGCTACAACTGTGGGGAGGCAGTCAATTTTGCAACCGCTGATTGGTTTCCATACGGTGGGCATCCCGAAATTTCATGCCAGTGGTTACACCACCCTGAGTCTATGATTGTGCGAGGTGGCAATGTGCAGGTCTGCGCTCCCTATTTATGGTTCATTAAATGAATTTCCCTTTGATTTCAGGTCTGGCTGCCACCACCCGCTACTCGATGCTCAATCTCCCACCGATAATGAGTGTGGAAGCGCTTCTCTGCGTGGAAGCAAAGCATTTAGCGGAACGAGAGGAGCCGTCGACGGGTACAGGGACTTCTGAGAAGGGGCATGAAGGGGGCACGGGCGTCATGCAGGTGTGGGAGTATGTCATGACATCCTGATCACGGAAACTATGGTTACCTGAAGCCAAAGAGCACACTTTGTTAACATGAGTACCCCCGCCTGTCGTAGGTCCACACAGCTGTGATACAGAAAGCTCACTGTCGTCTCATGCTATGGCAAAACAATGTCCGGAGAATTCTGATGGAGAACGGTATGAAGCCGTTGAAGTTGCGTGTCCGTCCCAGCTGTTATCCATTCTGGGACCTCTCTAATATTCCATATTTGCCCACAGGAGCTGTTTGCTGCCGCATGCCGTGCACCAGGGTCCCGCTCCTCTCCTGCTTCAACTGTTCTCAACTCTGCTATCTTGCGACGGTTCTTCAAAACGACCCAGAGTATTCGCAGAAGGCGATGTGCTTGCGGTGTGCTCATGGTCGGAGTTCGACTGCTGGTCAGATGACCATAATGTGTCACCCGGATGTGGAGTCGCTGGAGGGTCTAGCAAAGCAGTGGACGAGGTTTGCACTTGCTGGCCCCTGCTTGCAGTCGCTATTCTCGCTGTCACAATGTACACTAAGCCTTAGCCGTTCTCTTAAACATCACTGTTTGTGGACATGGCTGAGCAGCCAGCATGAGGAGGTGGCCGCAACGCTTGGGGACCTTGAGACACCCCTTGGCGACGGAGCACAATCAAAGCTGCTTGAAGAGCCAGGCTGGTGGGAGGTGGATGGTTGCAGGGAGCTGGAGCTCGAATGGGTGGGCTTCCCTGCATTTGTGACAAGTGCGCCACAGCAGTGGATTGACATCATCGACAATCTGTCCTCTAGCACGGGCGGACACAGTCGATCAGGGGCAGGCACGGAGGATACGTCTGTGGCTAAGCCACCGAAGAAGGCTTCAAAGCGCAAAAAGTCTACTCCTGGCATTGATAAGAAACGGAAGTTGACAAAGTCGCAGCCAAACAGAAGCAGCTGGGCCAATGTCCTTCGATCTGGAACAACTGGAGTTGCCCTGGGTTGCGCTCTGGATCGGGATTCCCCGGCCTCAGAGGCTGACGACATGAATGGCAGCGGTATCAGTAGTACCTCGGCCCGGGGTGGCACTGAAGGCGCGTCTGCTGCTGAGCACACCGTCCCGGTCGCGCTCAAGCTGAAGGCTGAGAATTCTCAGGAAGTGCTTCCCCCAGTGACTCCTGATGTTCACTTTGCCCACGGCACATGCGCCCCGAAAGTCGGTACGGTCCTTGCTGAACTCGAGGGCTCAGAGAGCGTAAAGGCGGTCCCGAAGAGTACCGCAGGAGGTATCCACTGTCTTCCACGAAAGATATCTATGTTGATTGTCTTCTGCTTACTGCTGACTCCATGTGCCAGTCTGACTAAATTGTCTGTTTTGCAGGGTTGCGGGCAAATATAAAAATCAAAGGTGGCGCTCAGCCAAGCGCTCGTCTCCAGAAAGAGGAGGGCCAATATGTCACGCCTAAGTCTCTCGTGAACAAGCTTGCCAGTGCGTCAGGAATTACCGTGCAGTCTGCTTCAAAGCTTCAGACACAGCCTCGCCAGGATGACTCTGCGAAGCAGTGGGCCTTGATGGAGGCATCGGCTACTCAAGGGGCCATGGTATCTGCCGCCTTCAGCGGAGTACGTCAGATGCTCCAAGGCCAGCTGCCTCAATCAAACATGGCTCAGAGCGTGGGCTCTCATCAGGCGACCTGTCATGTGAATCCAGTTTGCAATGCGCTCGACGTCTCTGCCCAATGCACTAGGCCATGCGCTACACAGCAAGACCTCATGGAACCCACACCGCCTGCAAGTTCATCAGGCGGGCTGGTTCCGGACGGCCCATGGGAGGGGGGACATGCATCACCTGCGCGGCGGCACTTCGAAAAGGCGGGGTACTTACCTGCGCTTCGAATGAACGATCAGCAAGGGGTTGGGTGTATGGACTCCAGTGCGATTCAGTCAGCACTCGGTGGGTTTGTGACATCTATCCCGCTTCAGCAGCTTGTTCCGGGAGCTTTGAGTCCAAATTTGTTTCAATCGACAGCCCTTAAGCAGGTGTCGGGTCAGCAGGCACCTGTAACCGCATCCATGGGCCACACTGGTAGCTTCGCTCCCGAACTTGGGGAGGTTTTTCACCAGCAGCTAGTGCAACTCGGTGGCAACCAAGCTTTCACCGCGACCTCCAACGTGTTCGAACGACAGCCCCGTCACCTTAACTTCCAAGATCAATTCCCCAGAACTGCACAGCCGCAAGCTGGCACGACATCGGGCCTGTTTGGCTCTCAACCTCTTTACAGTCAAGGTGAGAATAGCAAACCCTTGTTGCCAAATTCTCTGCTCTCTTCCTGATAATAAGGGTATTATGCTGAGACTGATACCAGCCCCCCTGTGCTCAGGCGCGGGACAAAGTGGTGGAAGTCACCGCCACAGAGAGCCTCCCACACCCTGGCGTGGGATTTCATCCAGTGTGCATTACCCATTCTCGAAGAATGCCACACTCGGGTGTCCCCAGCCTCTGGCCTTCACGCTGGAAGATGCCATGGACGTGACCCGAGCCAGCAGGGACCAAGCTCGCGATTAATATCAAAAAATTGCCTCCCTTCTCAAGAGATCATTTCTTAATCACTATGTCAACGCAGGATCTTTTTGAAACAGTCGCCTGCCACTGTCGTGTATAATTAGGGATGCTCCGGCATCAAGGAAATGCTGGATATGTGACATCACACTGTAATGGATGATTTTTTTTACTGTACTTGTGCGCCTTCAAGGATTCCTAATGTCAGCTGCTTCATTCCATTGAAATGCTGCGACTGTCGCTCAGTCTGAGTATATTTCGAATACAGAGACCCCTTATTCTCGCTTCAGCAAATGGTGGACATTGATCCACTAATCCTTGCCTACCAACGAAATGAAAGCTATGGTACAACGTTTTTACTCCCATTAGGATCTTCGTCGCGTGGTGGCCATCTGCCTACCTGCCAAGGCTGCATTGGGGTGAGTAGCACGTGGTTCCCCGTCGGATTGTGAGCATGCTCTACATCAATAAGGGGTGTCGGGTAGACTGCATGCCGCCGAGTAGAAGGTGCAGTCGGGATAGAATGGCACACATATGTACTTACCAACGTGTTCGACGACATGTGGCGATCAAGCAAGGAATAAGTGCCACATATGTCGCAATAAAGATCAGGTATTGAGACTTGAGCGCCTAGGACAGGGAGATGGCAACCATGCAACGCGAATGACTCAACTGAATCAACTTGATTGCCGCAGAGTACATGGGAACATTACTGCAGCAACAGCTCCATTTTATCAACCAGCACAAGTTCTTCTGCAACTGCTTCGCGATCATGCTTCGCCAAGTCAGCAGAGAGGTCGGCCAGTGCGTCCTTAAGATTTGGGCAGCCCTGTTGGGGGGCAGTTCGTATCAGAGTTCGGAATCTAAAATGCACCGCCATGACTCAGGGCCATCTCATCTAAAAGCAAAAAGCCAAAGGTGAACAAGGTTAAAGGAAAAATAGGAGGTCGAACTCTGAGCAAACGTACCTTGATAAACTCAGCAGAGTGACTGGAGGCGGCAAGCAGGTGCGATACCTCGAGAGCCCATCGCGCAGTGTCCACATCCGTGCTCTTCAAACAGTCTGGAAGCATGCCCGGTAGTCCAGCGTCCAAAACCAACCGCTGCTCCTCCGGTGCCTGGCTGAGGAAGAAGTGGAGCAGCTGCAGCGACTTCCTGGAGCGACAAAATCGAAGACTTTTACTTATTAAGTGTGGAATGCGGGCGCCGAGGGAGATCAGATACCCTAAATCTTCTCAGGGTTGAAAGCGCAATCCCTTGTGTAAGCATTGCCCGCTTGTGAATGGCCCGCAGAACGGATGGGTAGATATTTACCAAAAAGATATATTACTTTGAGACAATCAGGTTTGGCGCATTAAGATGCCCTGCGAAATGACAATGAACACTGCTTCATGCATACATCTATGCTCGCGACCGAACCTGCAAGCCCGGACGTCGTCAGCCTTTGAAGTGACGAGATGTACGAGCTTCCCTACCACCCCCAGCCTGCGTGCCAACGCTGTCCCAAGAGGAAATCCACGCACCAAGGACGACACGGCAAGCAAAGCCTTGGTGGAAACAGCCGAGCTTTCTTCATCTATAAGCGGCACCATCTTCTCTAGAACCCCGGCCTCAATGAATTCCTTCAGCACGTTGCATTTCATGGCGCCTCCCGTTTAGTTCCCTCTTGAGGTAAATGCCTGTTTTCCTGCCGCTGTGTTGCTTATGATTTGTGTAAAGTGCCAAGTCTAGTGTATCAGCATGCAGCAAGGACAGACCTTCTGGACAGGTGGGTTATTTGCAGCACAGACTGCTAGGAGCTCCGCAGCACGGGATCGGATGCCTTCCCTGGGACTTGACAGAAGCGTAATGACACAAGGCAGACCGCCAACCTTGCCAAGGTCTAGAGAGCGCAAGGAAGCCGTGGGTCAGCTGCACAGCCACAAATAAGTACACAGCAACTGCAAAAAATATGATGGTTGGCATCCAGGCTTCAGGTATCACGCGCCCCGTTAAGTGCTGCTCACCTCTGGCAAAGTCTATGCTTTCACATATATCAGTCAGTTCCTCGAGTAACTCTTCTTTCTGTGCAGCCGTCTCATCAGAATCTCCTGGTTCGGCAAGTCCTTCGGATATGACCTTCATCCGCTTCCCGAAATCCTGCGTGTGATGGTCCATAACCTGCTGAAGCCTTTACACGGACAGAAGGGGTCAGTGCTCGATACACACGCCCGAAACCAGCGCTGGTGTGGTTGGGACTAGAGGCCTAAATTCATGACATTTTGCTTCAAGTAGCACCATTCTTGTTTCTCCTTGTCCATTTGCTTGAACTCTGTCGGGTGAGTTCCATCCTGGAATTTCATACTCCAGTCGAAGAGCCCTGGCCCAATGTCAAGATACAAAGGTTAATCGTTCATAGCGCCACTCACGCAAAAAATTTAACAGTGTGGAGACAGAGGTCGGAGCAAGCGAAAATGCAATATCGCAAGCAGTGCGGTCCGACGGACGCTTTACAGGTACCTTTCCACTTTGCAAACTGGGCGTTGGCATCGTCCCCCATATTGGAACCAGTCTTCCGCTCTGCGATGTTGCGTTGCCTTACTGATTCTGTTGTGTTGTTGGCTTGCTACAGGCCTGCTAAACGTGAGACACCGCGCCGAACAGTTACCGATAGAACCGGCGGAGCTGGACCTCAAGGCTGTCTGAAAGCCTGACGACTTGACACTCGTTGAGTTGTGCTGGTACCTTGATACACGCGGTATACTCAGTATTACGGTCTACTGTCTGCAGATTTTGAGGAATTAATTTTCTTAATATTTTTTTGAGAATCCTTAGCGTAGTCGTCCGCCCCACATTCCACGTTCCTATAGATAGTGCTTCTTGTAATAAAAATTCCGTCCGCCCCGCCCCGGTCTTATTTTTCACTACTAAATTTGCCAGATGCACCTGCGCCCCAGCAGTCGATGATTTATATATGCTGATATGCAAATGCTGAAAATATCAGTACCCGTACTGGTACCAACGTTATTATTCTCGTAGGTCTAACTAACGAATCGATAAAATATAATGAGTGCGCCGCCCCCGGCCCGAGCATGTGCGCAACCACCGCCGGGTACGGGTACCCGTACGGCGTATGGTACTACTGAAAGACAGCATGCATGTCCGTGGCATGCCGCGCCATTCACGAGGTCGCCAGAAAGGGAAGCTTCCATATGCGCGGTGGGCGACAGCGACATCGACTCCTCGGCTGTGATAGTTCCAAACGAGTAACACCACAACAGTAAGGGACGACAAAACTAACCGAACACCCGCAGGATCGCGATAGCTGTCCTCGCAGCGCGTCCCACAAGCCCCCCGCCGAGTCCGGGAAATCATGAAATCGGAGTAGCATCGCCCCTCCCTCTTCCCGACTCCCCGCGACTGAGGGTCTAGCTGGAGACTCGGTGCCTGTTTATGGTATCGAAGTGCCTGGTCGTGCTGCAAGCCTAATCGCGCCTGGTCAGGCCGCGAATGGAAAGCGGCGCGGTATACGGCACAGCTTCGTCTGGATTGCGAGTTGGCGCGTACCCGTACTTAAAAGTAATTGAGAAAGGCCTCACGGTGGAGTAATCCTTCCTGCGAGTGGAAGGGCATCGATTGCGCTGTGTCCTTTAGCAAGCATGCGTAACAGTTAGGGAGAGTGGAGCACGGAGGCAAAGGACGGGGGTGGGGATGGCGAGGCGGCGGGGTCGAAGCGCGCGAAAAAGCCGACTCGCTGGCCCCTCGCCGGAACCGACACTCACAGAAGCCCCCCAGGGTCGAGGTGCTCGCAGGGGCAAGGCGGGAGTGAGCAAAGAAGGCAGTGCACTGGCGTACCCAGGTGCTGTAAAGCGTCGGGAGTCGATGCTGGGTATCGAGCGCAGCTTCCACAAACCTGAGGCCGTTTCCAACTTTCTTCCGGCGTTGAAGCCTTTGGGCAGGGAGAGCAGCGGGGAGGGGGCTGCACCACTGTCGGTCAATAGCGAGCCTTCCGCGGTGAAACTGCCCTACTTGAAGCAGAATATCGAGGCAGTTAAGCTGCAGTCACAGGGGGGTCCGGATCGCGTGGGTGTGTTGATGAAGCAGGGGGTGGTGCTCCCCGTTCAGAGGTTGGGTGACTTGGACAAAAAGGCGAGACGGAGGGAGGCCAAGCCGCCCCCGCGCCACCTCAGTGGCATGGGCCTGCACGCGCATATGAGCAGGAAGCAGCTGGTGAAGGGGTTGGACGTGTATTACAGTACCAAGGACCTGCACAAACTGACGGACGAGAAGGAGAGCCTGAAGCGGATGCAGGTGGTGGCGCCGAAGCTGATGCGGGACGTGAACTATTACATGGGCTTCTATCGCGACATGGCCTCCGAGTACCGCGACTTCCGTGCAAGCATGGTCTCCACCGGGAACCAACAGCCTTTCATGGGAGAGGATCGCGAATGGCAGACGGCGACGCCCGATATCAACTACTTGACTTCACTGGACAATGAGAGCAGCTCCGATGACGACAACGGTGTAGTGAAGCAGCGGCAGGCAATCTCCGCTCACCCTCATCATGCGCACTGTATGCTGCATGCATCGCCCCCCACGCCATTGGTGTATTCCTTGTACTAACTACTGCTGGGTTTCGTGTAGGCAAAAAATGCGACGTGTGCGATGGACTGGGCGTCCAGGCCTAAAGCATTCACGGAGGACATGCGCCAGCCGGTGAGACCCCAAACGGGCGAGTCCGGTGACGAGCGTGGCGGAATCGTGGAGACGCGACAGAGTAGGGGGAGCTCAACAGCAAAACCGCAGGCGATAATGCCACTCTCAAAACCGGCGGGAAGCAAAGAGGGCGACGGACGGGGAGAGCTAGGACCTCACCTGCACCGCGTTCTCTCAGCTCCCCGCGTTAAGGTGCAGCGACGAGGCGGCGCAACGCTGTGGCTCATGGACGAGGAGGCGGCGGCAGTGGGTGTGCCCATCGCAATGCGTGCCTTCATGCTGCGTCAATTCAAGGGGGTAAGCCAACTGCTGGTGAAGGAGGTGCTTGGCTTTCAACGGCAGTTTCGAAGGGTGAGTTGTTTCCCAGCACCTCAAGTCTCTGCAGCATTAAACATGCATCGAGTTTGCCAATACGAGTGCCCATGCCATGATAGACCCTTACGCACACTCACAATGCTTAACTTCCAAGTATCATATATAATTTATGCCAAATTATATCTTTAACAGAATCCAGTTCAAGTACAATTTTGCTTGTTGTGTTATTATTGTGCATTCTTAACTGGCGGTTCTATCTGTTGGCACAGTCGCACTCTGCTAGCCCAAAGCGTGTGGTGAAGAGCAGAACGGGAGAGGGGAGGAAACAAGCGGTGCTGGGCGAGCGGCTGTTTGGGTTTGAGGCCAATGGGCTGGAGGATCTGTTGCTACTTGAGGCGCTGCAGTCAGCGCCGCAGGGTGCTAGCATGGTCCTGGAGGAGCGCATCCTGGATATGATTGACACTGACAGCATTGACCACAACCTGGTCAACGGCTCACTCTGTGCGATGCTCTCTTCCACCAAGGCAGTCATCCAAATCTGCCGGCAGGTGTCATTCGTGCAGGTGGACAGTTCAGTGAGCAAGAGCGGCTACACACTAGATACCTCTGCCTACTGCCTCGCCATCAACCTCATAAACTCCCGCCTCGTGCCCCATGACATCACGAGCATCCTATACGTCTTAGAAATGGATGGCAAACAGGTGACCCTGCCATCTATTGAGTATGTCGTCTCCCTTCATTTTAGCGCGCTGTACTGGGTTTGTTCTCTGTTTTATTTGAAAATATTTTTCCCATTGACAAGGACGCACATAGGACTGTTTCATCTACCCCGTGCTTTTCGAGCACATTTTGTTGGCGCTTTGACCCAAGGTCTGACGCTTGGCTGGTTGCGGGACACAGATCGCCAATGCTGTAGGTGCTTACAACAGCCAGCAACCACGCGGAATCGAGCGGATGAAAACAACAGATGTGCTGGAGCAGCTGGCACCAACCCCCAAGCACCACAGCAATGCCGCTGTACCCCTCAATGCGGTAACACCCCCCCCCCCCCCCCCCCCCCCCCCCCCTCCTCCTCCCCCACCTCCTAGTTCACATAGCATACCCAAGAATCTTTCCAACCCTCGCTGACTCGCAACTTCATGTGTGTACTCAGACAAATCAACCCTCATATTTACGAGAATATTCCTTTGTGCTGAGTTTGTGGCTTATGTATTTCCCTTGAATTCACAATTATGCATTACAGTATCTGGTTAAATGCCTGTGCATTGCTTCTCTTTACAGACTTCGATTGGAACGAGGCGCGCATGATCAATACGTTAATATGTTAAACCACGAGCGTATCGGCCCCCTGTCTGATTTTGATTGCTCAGAATCAGCGCCTGCTCCTGTGATTGTTTCTCAGAGGGAGCAGGTGCAGTCTACCACAGGGCTGACACTGCTACCCCTACACCACAAATCTGCGGTGGCGGCGATGCACTTCAGCCAGGCAGCAACAGCCATCTCCCACCTCCTGCTCTCCTCCACTTGTGTCACCGACGCCAGCGTGGCTGCACTCGCTCTGTGTCTACGCGACATGCCCTGGGTGAAGGTGCGTCCAAACCCCAAGAACCCTAATCGGACCAGATCCACCCTCGAATTCATCATGGGTGCAGTATGAAGCAGCAGCATGAAACATATGAAGAGCTCCTCACTCTGTTCGCATACACAAACAGGAGCTCGTGAGACATTATTCCCTCAAAGAGCGCATCTGAGTGGCATATCAACATTTGAAAGGGGCAGTCTGCGCTTACATTCTTCTTGTAATCAAACCAGCTATGAGTAGCTATCAAACACAAGTGTTGAGTCTGGAACTAACAACTGTAGCTAAAGCAAATGCCACTAATTCCGTGTGACAATAATCTACCTTTCAGAGTGCTGCTTGTGGACCTGTATTTGCTGATCTGCTGTGTCAATTGGCTGATTGCTGATTGAGGCCGTACTCTTAGCTTTCAGTAAGGATGTCCTTAATATTAATAGTCACTTCATATTCAGGAATCCCTACTCGTGTATCATAATTGGCTGAAGATGCCGACCGCCTCTTCTGTCCGCCGTTCCTTGTTTCCGTGTTTTCAGGTGCTCGACCTCAGCGATAACCACACGCTGACGTGGAAATGCTGCGCGCCACTGGCTGAGCTGCTGCAACCACCCGACCCCGTGGCGGAGGAGGCCGGCTACTCGAAGCACGTAATTCGAGGCTGCGGCGCCAGCCGACTGCAGCAGCTGCACCTCAGCGGTGTCGCCGTCGGCGATAAAGGGTTAGAGCTGCTGGTGGGTGCGCTGCAGCTCAACCAACACCTGTGCCTTCTCACGCTGCAAAGTACAGGTATCACTGCCAACGGAGCTGCCAACGTCGCCCTCCTACTGGAGGAAAATTCACAGCTGCTGGTGAGCAACTTACTCGCAGTACACAACGAACCGTTTCCGACCCTTCATATATGCCTGCATGAGTTGGCTGCACATCTCTCGCCAACTTAATTTAGGTAGTGCTTGGAATGAGCCACAGCAGCGGAGCTACAGTAGCTTTCTTAGGATTCGTATTGTGATTGCATTTATGACTGGTGTAGCACTGTTATGGGATGGACTATCTATCACACTTTCACTATCAAAGTAGTCGATAAATAAATGGGACTTCTCTGGAGCGTACCAATCTAACGACTGCGAGTTCCATTTCTGCCGCGTGAAGAGCTTTCGTTATTGTTGACACCGATTTGACCCTTTCATGATCTGCCCTTCGTGCGCATTCGCTGCAGACTCTGCTGATTTGCCAACAACTGCGATTCGAAAGTGCTGCTGTTCTATCTATGATCAACCTACCATAATACCAAGCTGTCTGCCCTTCTTCCCTGTGTCTCTGCCCACCCCCACCTCTGCATGTGATTTCAGAGCCTATTGCTTTGCAACTGCATCCATGTCGACAGGACTTGCGGCTGGGATGGAACAGCCTGCAGGCGAGCGGTGCAGAAGTGGTTGCCGAGGCGCTCCGCTCCAACCACTCGCTGGTCCACTTGGACGTCGCCAACAACGGTCTGACGGACACAGGGGGCAGCCACTTCGCTTTCGCGCTGCAGGGGAATGCGAGGCTGAAGGTGTGCTCCTGGAAGCATTACCTACCAAAGCGATGCGATCCATAAGTGCTCAAGTGATGCATATTTATTTCTTAATCTCGAAATGGGAGCGCCACATCGAAGGCGACCGGTTTTAGGTTTGCTTTCACTTAAACAATTTATTATTATTGAATTTAAGAATATGACTACGGAATCGTACGGGTACGTTTATTATAGTCAGGAGCATGTCAATGTACGGGTACCACAAGTGGCAGTGGGAGTTGCTTGAACCAGACGCACTGTTCACATGAATGATCAAAACCCTGCCAGCAGCTTGCATAAGGCTGTCCCGATTAAGGTCGCTGGTTTAGCACCCCCCCCCCCCCCCCCCCCCCCCCCCCTTTCACCCCCCCTCCCGGATAAGGATGTGTCAGCGTCCGCACTTTGTTTTTAGCGCAAGCCAGTAATGTCTTAAGTACTAAATTGCACAGTCTCACTGGTTTAACAGGTATGCGGGCTAAGCTTTAGTGTTTTTTGTAGAAATTCGCCCTAAAACCCTGAACCGGCCACTTTTTGCAGCCGCGCGCGGTTACGCGCTGATTTATTAACGGTTGTTTGGGATGGGTTGTACAAGTACTGATGATTTCGTTCTCGAAAGAGTTTCCCCAATAACGGTTTTCCGGGAAATCGGGAGCTAAACCAGCTCGTTTGATTGTGACGGCATGACTGAAATTAAAATGGGCGATTAAAGGCCATGGCGTGAATGCCCCACACCATGGTATCCACACATCGAAAGTTATCAAAACCAACTGCTCTGTCATTGTTGTAGATTTAGGGTCATTTCATATGCACGACCTCATGTGGAGTTAAATTGATGTAGAGATAATCACGTGCGTGCATACAGGACGCCACGTGGCCGATATTCGAGTAAAAATTGCAATGTGGAGATATTATTTTATACAGCGAGAAAAACATGCTGAGATGCGAGATGCAAATATGCGACATATACAGGTACCTGTACAGGTAGCAACCAGCCCGTCGGCGCGCGAACTAGCGATGTGTTGCGGCCGGTGTCTAGGCACTACCGACAAAACATGCAGAGCATATATACACATATGTATAGAATAGAAAATGTTCGGTATTTTGTCCTCCGACGGAAGTGGGCTGTACAAGGTCGCTGGCTTCCGGGGTTTTGAGCGATCACGCGACGACATGCCCGCCGCCGGGCTACCAGCGACGCTCTCATGCCTTCGATGACACCGCGCCTCGCGTGGAGAAAAAGGTGGTGAAGAAGCAACACGTTTGAGAGGAGTCGGAGCCTTCGGGCTTTGAGGACTTCCGGAGTCCGCCATCGTTGGCCCGGTCTGTGTGTGTGTGTGTGTGACGGGACAAAGCGATTATGTAGGCGGGAGCGCATGGTGTAGTCGGGAAAAACAGTGATTTGAATCCTATCTCGACATCTGTTATCTCGCATGGCGGCATTTTGGATCCAAAATGCCGCCATGCGAGATAGCGGCAGTACTGCGCGAACTACTATTCCTTTTCTCGACATCGTTTTCTCGACAAGCGTTGACCGCGAGGGTGACAAAAATGAAATCGCGACGTGGCACTGTACACGCGTGGCATGCCAGTACGTTTTGGTACGTGTTACTACATGTGGAGCTATATCTCCACATAAGGTCGTGCATATGAAATGACCCTTAGCCAAGAATTGCGATGGCGAGTTTTTAATGCATACTGTGATTCGCATCAGAGCAATTACCAACTGAGACCCTCAACAATGAAATAACGAGAAATTTCGCATTTTGCTTCGACTTGCTGTGCATATTGATGCAACCCGCACTGGTTTGTGCCCCGCCTCATTCCCGTTTCTGCCCTGGCGGCAATGCAGAGCCTCGACCTGAGCAACAACGGCATCGGATCGAGCAGTTGTTTGGTTCTAAGCGAGTCACTGAAGCACAACAGCTCGATCGAGACGTTGGTGCTGAATGGGAACCCGCTGGGCGCGGAGGGCGGCATGTACCTCCTCAACACCCTCGCCGACGACGGCACCAGCCTAAGCCACCTCAGCCTGCAGGGCGCGAGCTTCATGCAGCGCGTGGACGCGGAGGGGCGACAGCAGATGATGTACAACCGCGCCAACCCCAACGGCACCTACGCCCTCAACCTCGCCAACCCCGCGGAGCGGCAGATCGCGATGGAGCTCACCCGGCTGCGCGAGCAGCAGGGTCCGGACTGCTGGGTGGACGCCACGCTGAACGGCCGCCCCTTTGCCGGCCCCACTCTCGAGGATGGCTGGCTCACGGGGAGCGGGCCTCCAAAGGAGGGAAAGCTTCGCCTCACGTTTGTGGCCTCCATGGCGCCGCCAGAAAACGCAAAGGTGCGTCCTCTCTGCTGCCTGTAGACAAATAAGATCAACGCAAAAGATTATAGTATGGCTTCTGAACATCCATGGCTGACAGTTATATTACAAATAAAGTATGCTACATATTTTGGTAGTGGAGTCGCATTCCAGTTTAGCTCGATGGCCCAGTTCCCATTTTGCTCCTTTGCAGTAGTTTCCATATGTTATTTTTATGCAAATGTGGCACTGACGCCTGCAGCAATGTACGCCTGTAACAATGGAGCTGCAATGTGGGGAACTCAGAAATGCGAGTGGATATTGTCATTTATAAGTACTAACGTAATTTTGGATGGATTTGTGTTTTGCTGTTTCCCAATCGCTGATCCGTGTCGTTGCTCTCTCTCTCTCTCTCTCTCTCTCTCTCTCTCTTTTCCCTCTTCGGTGTGCAGTGTCTGCTCAGGGATGCACAGCCGTGTTTGACGAGGGAGGGAGGGGGTGCTAGAATCGGATTCCTGTCTTTTTCTTTCTCTGGTTTGCGTTACTCGTGTTTCACTCACAATCTACCCAGGAAATGCGGGAGCGTGATTTTGCAAACATTGTGGCAGAGATGACGCACCCGTCAGCGGACGACCTGTGGCGGCTCTCCATGCTGCATGTGCTCTGCGGGACCACATACTTCACCGCCGCCCAGGCAACCCCCCTCCCCCCTCAAAGGAAACAAAGATCGTATTTATAAAAGAAAACAAAATTTGGGAAAATGTATCTGTGTACCGTATCTTGATGTACTCAACCATGAAAGCCTGTGATTAGAGCTTTTACTCATATTGGGTGGCCTAGCCGTTTCAGGGTCTTAACTGTGGGTGGTGAAAAAGTGGACATTGCCTTTCGCTGTGTGGCATGTCGCTGGTTTCGTGCTTCCTATCATGCCGAAATGAAGGAATCCATTCGCGAGTGATTTACTTGTTCAATGTTTGAAAAATGAAGCGATACTTGTGTTTCTGCCCTCTTCATTGCTTTCTGGAAATGCTAAAGGCAGCAGCAGCCGTGTTGAACTCGCAGCATGTCTCCTGTCTGACGTGCCCGTGTGTTGCGTGGCTGCAGGCGCGGACCCTGGCTGAAACCCTACAGTGGCGCGGGGAGCTGTTCCAGGCGTGCTTGCTGCTCTACATGCGCGTCACCGATGCGCACAACCTCGAGCAGCTCACGGGATGCCTGCGCCCAGGCGAGTCGCTGCCTTGCATTGCATATATCCGCAACACTCACCCCGCCGTCGTGCCCGTGCCCAATTATTATGACTGTGTAGGCACTAACATTGAATGCGTTTCGGTGAAGCATGACAGACAGAGAGGCGTACATTTATTTATTTCATTAGGGTGTGTTTCGAAGCCCTGTTTTGGTGTTGTTGTGGGCAAAGAGTGCCCATCAGTATCCGGAGACCTGGTCTGCTGCTTTCCCGCGTGACATGCTGCTGCTGGTCTCGACAACTGTATGAGGGACTGAATATTGTTTGTGTTACGCATATATATGTAAGTTTTTGTTAGGACTTCATGAGGCTCACCCATATCGTGTGTCGCTTAGTTAGCACTGGGAAGCTGCTGAGTGACAGTGTCTTTAGCTGGTCGTGTGGTGTACTCGAGCTAGTAGGCGTTTTTTAGAATTGCCTTGTTACTGACGTTTCGCTTCTGTCCCGGTTCAGAGGAAGAGCGGCGGCTGGTGACGGTGCTGGGCATGGCGGCCTTCTTCCGTCCGGAACACCCCAGCGGCCACTACGCACTCAACCTCAGCCGGCAGACCGACCGCGTGGTCGCTATGCGGCTGCTGATGCAGGCGCGAAAGGAGGCGCCGTACTGGCAGGCGAAACCTGCGCTCCGAAACTTCCGGAACGTGCAGTGCAACGGGCAGCCGCTCGCCCTCGACAACCCCATCGACTACGACATTCCTCATCAGGGCTTCTTCATCACCGACTTTATCAGCTACGAGTTTGGTACGCCCACTCCCACTGACGAAACACAGGAGTCGAGACAATGCGAACGGACAATCATACACTTCGTACATAATATTGGCTCTGTTCCCAGTACAGTCACTCTATCAACTGAAAAGGACGCACATTGTCACATTTTGAGACTAGATCGACGATTTTTTTACTATTGAGACATTATTAGCTGTGTATGTGTGTGCGCGCGAGAGCGTTAGTATATGCGGGTGGGTCTGGGGGGAAGGGGGGGGGCAGGGGGTATGCAAATGTGTTTGTATGTATGTATATATGGTTGCTCTGTGTGTGTGTGTGTGTGTGTGTGTGTGTGTGTGTGTGTGTGTGTGTGTGTGTGTGTGTGTGTGTGTGTGTGTGTGTGTGTGTGTGTGTGTGCGTGTGTGCGTGCGTGTGTGTGGTTGCTGTGTGTGTGTGTGTGTGTGTGTGTGTGTGTGTGTGTGTGTGTGTGTGTGTGTTCCTAAGCATGCCAAATGATTGACGTAAGTTGTTGTATTCAACGCAATCCGTGGGAAAGGTGCTGAAGTGTTGTATTTGCTGACCGGTCAGGCACCGTGCTGGAGACAGTCATGAGGCGTCCCGCGCACAGGCGGCGCTTCATCCCCTGCGCCCCCGTCGACTTCGCCCGCTTCTCCACAGCCGTCAAGTCGCTGCAGTCGTGGGTTGACGATCAGGCGCGCGCGTCGGCTGCGCGACACAGCAACAATAAGACCGACACCGGCAGCTCGCCCTTCGAGTCGCCGCCTGAAACTTCTAGGCCGCAACTGCAGGAGGTTGAGATGACACCGCGAACGGCAGGCGCGATGATGAAGCGGGCGATGGGGGAGGTGGTGAAGCAGGTCCGGATGAGGAACCCGCTCAGGTTTGCAGCACAGGACGGCTCCACGCTTGTCTCGATCCTCAAAAATGCGGAGCAGGTAGGCTCCCTCTCGAGTGTGTGACAAGCCCCTTCAGTCAACACTCACCCTCCCGACCCCGCATGCTTACTTGGCGTCTTGCTGCGAGAAGAGTGAAAGTCACTGCACAAGCCCTTGTGCGATTTATTCCACCCCAAGCTACTCAAACTGCTAGAAGCGAAAGGCCGTATTGTGGAACTGACTTAAATGCCACCACCAGCAACTTTTTTTACTTATATGGTGAGTATGCTGTGAGAGGGGGGAAAGCGGGGGTGATTTATCCCTCGCGCGACAAGTCACTGACTGCCAAGCACACCGGCTGGATATGCGGTGGTTGGTGTCGCAGTGGCGCGCCAGCTTTGACGTCCGACCCAAGCAGGAGCACCCCATGCTGAACCAACGCGAGTTTAAACGTGTCATTACCAGGGTATGCACCCGCCATGTCTTCTGCTGACCTCCCTTTGATCCCACCCCTATCGCATCGCGCATGCATTGCAGCGATTGCAGCCCTGCATGCACTCGACTTTTTACGTTGGTCTGTTATCAATCCGACATTTATGAAACACAATTAGCAGCAATGGGCATTTCATATGCTTTGAACCTGTGTCTGCCGGCTCCGATGGACTGAGTGGTTTGAGAGTACCCTCGTTGCGGCATGAATACCCCCTGTGACCACTGATGTTCGCAAAAAAGCAATTTCTTATTTGTAGGCAATTCTTCTGCAATTGCGTTTTCACTGTCGAGTTTTCATGGCGTCTGACTGTTTTCTTTGAACTTGCTCTCCATGCCTTGCGGGTTCGGTCACATTGTTTTGTGTCGTCCCAGACAAGCCTGCAGCAAGTGACATGTCGATTTAGGTATCATTTCATCATATTTAGGGATAGTATTGGCACAATGTGTCTTGGGTCTCATTTTGGAGTCTATCGCGGCTGTCTTGGGTCGTAGGTGGACACGCAAGCGAAGCAGCTAATGGATCAGAAGCGTGGGAAGGTGTCGCGCGCCATGCTCGCCAGGATGAACAAGGCGGCGGAGCGGATCGGCGGGCTGAACATGGCGTGGAAGGGTATGGCGGACATTTTCGACGACAGCATGAACGCGGTGGACCCCGTCGCCATCGTGCGCATGTTCGCCTCGAAACAGTACTGCACCTGCTCGCAGGTACACCGCCTGTTCATCTTCCCATGCCCGGTAGTATGCCACTCATGTAGAAAACTTATGGCAGTTGGTCCGCTGCTCTTGCTTAAAACTTTTATTTTTTTACGATCCTGTGTCCTCCCGTACTGGTGCATCAAAATTTCCCCGCCAATTAAATTATTGCGGTTGAAAAGTCTTTTAAAATCGGCGTTGGAAATGTCGTCTTCTCTGTTATGTCTTAATAGTACTTAACGCCGAGTTTTCGACAGATGAGGTTAATTAGGGTAAAATTGTGCGCTTTAGGGTAATGCGCTGTGGGTTATGTTGGGTCTGTTTACCATTTCCGTATGCCTTCATTCTACGCGACATTCATTTGACCGCGGCGCTGCTTCACAAACCGTGAAGCAATTGACGAGCCCACCACAGCCACCTTCCATCCCACGAACCTGTTGGCGCCACACAGAAACGGCGTCTACCTTTCAGCCGGGCTTCAGGGGTCGGTTGTACGAGAATCGTGGTGGGATCGAATACCTTTGTTGGTGTAATTGTCAGAAAAAACATCGAATTGCAGTTAACATACACAAGGAAACCCAACAGTCTTTTATGGAAGGGGGGAACCGAAGGCATGGAGTGAATCTATCATCTTCAGGTGGCTCCAACCTCGGCGTTGTCCTGTCCATTTGGTCCCCTGTTAACGCCAATGAGTCTATTATCTTATTTGTCAAATCTTTATTAGATGGCTTGGACTTTTCAATTGGGTCTTGTTAGTCAACTCTGCCACACCTTCCTGCTGCCCTTAATGAATGATGAGTAGCACATATGGAATTGGAGCGCTTACAGTGGAGTGGGCATGGCTGGATAGAGGAAGTAATGTCACCGCAGTGGCCATACTACCGTGGGTTAGGGGTTGATTGCTGAAACTGGTGGGTGGGTGTGACGGGATGCCGGCGGGCCACTGCGCAGGTGCTGCAGCTGTTGGCGCAGTTCGACAGCAGCAACGAGCTGCACAGCGCGCTGCGGGTGGACATTGTGCAGCTGCTCTTCACGCGCACCGTGGACCTCGCCCACTTTTCGGACGTCCTGCGCGTGCAGTCGCCGCTGGAGCAGGTGCAGACGATGCGGCGCAACGGCTTCCTCAACTGCGTCTACCTCAAGGCCCGCAACCACCTCCACCTGCACTCGGTCTACTTTGCGCTCCGTATGAGCGTGGGCGAGGTAGCCCACCTAGCCCCCCCCCCTTCTTCACCCCACCACGCCCACCCTTTGCCACTCAATTACTCACATGAAAATAGTAAATACATTTGGTGTTCCAAAAAACTCATAAGTTTATTTGATGGGGCGATATGAAATTATTTACTGGTTCATTAGGCGGCTCCTTTGTTTTGGCCCCCCTTTGATGAGAAAACTAGTTTTGCGATACCTTTTCGAATCAGTGCGTTAGTCAATCTATCCGAAATGTAATTGATTCTAAAACCCTAAACCCTAAACCCCCTCCTCCCGTTGAAAAAGACCGCCGCTTAGAACCACAAATAAGAACTTCATCGCGTAAGTCGTAACGTTGCGTATGAAATTAGTCCGATCCCTGTGGGAATGACGTGTTCAGCGTCTCTTGTTTGACGCTACCCTTGCGTTGACCGGAGGCTGGCAATTACGCATCTATTTCAAGTTATTGTTCATCAATGATGGCTGCATGTTCACCCTTCCTTGCACGCTGTTGAAGCGGGAAGCAATAAACAAGGTTCCAAGGGCCGGTCATGACTATAAAGGGGTCTTGCTGCTGCTCCTTTGTCTTCTTCTCATGCGTAGTGCGTGTACATTTTGTGCCCTCTAGTTCTGGGCTTTACCGTGACACGCATGTAATAGCAGACGACCAAGGTGTGGTGCTGCGCGGTGCTGCAGGAGTTCAAGGTGTGCAAGTCGCTCGCGGAGTACATCCCGACCCTACCCAACCCCGCCTCCACCGGCAACTCCGCCCCCGACAGCATTTTCGCCAACCTCCACATCAACGGCGCCCCCGCCAGCATCTCCGAGGACGCCGCCTTTTGGAAAACGCTTCAGACGGTGGCCAAGGACCGACGGCGCCCCGACGACTCGTGCGCGCCCCTTTTCCTGATGAACTGGGCGTGACCCTTATGTGACACTATTTTTTTCTCTATTTCATATAGATCCCCCCCCCCCCCCTCTCTGACTGCCATCCACTCGGATTCGTTTTACGCAGTCCAGTTCGTTGATGTTCATGCGATACATAAACCCGTCGCGGCATGTTACCTTCATAATGGCTTCGTTTCTGTACTGATGTGGGGTGATGAGTTAATTGGGACAATCTTTTGAAAGGCTTTGTGTCCGACAGAAGAGCGCTTTTGGAAAATGAACCGAATGAAGTTGCTTATCTCATTCTTAAACGTCGATATCTTCACATATTCATTTTCGTTATTGCTGTATGTGTCCCTATTTGCCAGCCACGTGTTTGTGTTTCTTCTCATCCAGGCCCGTTTCGTTTTCACACCATCACCGTAACAAATCCCCCAATTTCAGAAGCTTGCGAACTCCCAATCGGCCTTAGTTGGCTTTTCCCCAGCACGAGTCGATGGCAGGTGGGGGTCCGTCCTGTTGGACGCCTCTCTCGTGTATGCCTTTCGATGTCGGCGCCCTTTTTAAGTGGCAGCGAGCGGCTTATCACCTGTAGCTTTCACCGCCCTCACCCCTTTAATCGCGTGTAGCTAATACCGCCTATCCTATAATAGCGCCCCGCAACTTTCAAACCAAACGGTTGATGTCCCGTAGTCGCAGAACCACCTCAGTCTGCACAGACCTCTGTTGGCCCTTCTCAAAGTCGAGGCCGATGTGCGTACCAATGTGTTATTGATAAGGCAGTCCCCTTGAATTGTGATGTCGAGTTTTTAGCACTTGCTTTGGTTTGTCTTAGCCAGTTGAAGTTTGTGTTTACCCAAACTGGTCGTTTATGCGGTTCTGGCACTGTGTGGGGTTGTTTACCAGGTGGGATCCGATGGGCACAGTGGAGTTTCAGCTGCTCTTTCCTATTGGCGTTCGGCGTGAGATGGCAGCCCGCCACATTCAGCGAGTGTGGCGCGGCTCTCGATGGCGAAAACGACACCCGAAGAAAATAGCGACGTCGCAACACCTCCGGAGGGTGAGCGCGCCCTCGAGTCATTCATGGCTTTTGCTCAGTCTAATATTTAACACCAGCGGACCACCTGTATCATTCACTTCGTTGGTGATTTAGCTTCTCGTGGCTTTTCACCCCGTTTGGTAGGCACTCATGGGTGGGAGCTCTGAGATGGGGAAGAAGGTTGGCGCGATGTTGGCGGCGCTGACGAGAGGAAGTCCGGGGAGCTCGGTGCCCTCCACCCCGGACGCGTAGTCGAGGGAGCTTGCGTCCTAATCTAGTTAACACGCGGTGCTCCCTAATAAGGAGGACAGCAGTCGTCCCTGCGAGTAGTAACCGGCATGTACTTGAGTTACACACCTATTTAGACCTCACACTCATATTTATATAAACCCAACCAGAAATTTTGTTCACATTCTGTAATGATAATATCGTGCTTAAGCGCCCTCAATCGATCGCCCTCACCAAATCCACACCTCATGACCTCTCTACCCCGTAGTTGGGTATTGAGTTGCTGGCGCGATCGACATTCACACCTGGTGTCGCCATATTTGCATGAAGTCTCCTCCTCCTGTACCATTGAAGTCTCACAATACGCCAACCAATGCCTATATCAATACACAATTTGACAAACCCCTAGGCAATTTCACAGTCTCGTCTCTCCTTCCGTTATGTACATGGAAACGCAAATGTGGCGGTTAGCATTTCGAGTGTGGATGGGTTCCATATGGAGGCATTGGCACAATGCACAAAGAATGAGAAAGCGGGTAATTTCGCCCATTCCGCTCCTGGACGACGAGATTCGATTTTTGCTACAAAGCTGCATTTGCTCGCTGAAGATGTGTTGGCTGGGGCAGCCATGCATGCAGCACATGCGCCGTGAACTTAATCGTTCCGTTCCTCGCTCGCCGGACTGTTCGCAAAGCTTTCGACACGCGAATCATGTGTGTGGATTGCTCTACTAAAGCAAAATGCCTATATCACTTGCTTCCGTCATATTGTCTACTTGAGCGTGGAATGGCTCACCGGTGACCTCTCCCATTCGGTTTGCCCCACCATGTACTGGCATACTCAAATTAGCCGATAATTCATTCATTCATTCAAGAATAGGTTACTCCTCTAGGCTAGTTATGCCCATGTCAAAAGACGCATACCGATCATCAAAAGTTTGGACGGCATGCAAGTGATATATATACGGGGTGAAAGCTGCCCGAGTGGCTGGAAAAGGATGGTTTTGGGGCGGATGTTACAGAAATTGCCGTACCTCCGTCATCTGGTATCAAAATTGCGTAGACATGGATGGCTACCATCGTCACTATCAGGAAAACCTTAAACTATGGCATGCGGCCAAATTTCGTCGTTCCCTTATATTCGGTGGGAGGCATCGTGAGAAGTCACATGTGACCTCTTACATTTTTGTGTGTTGGGGGTTTGTTAATGATACATGAGGATGTCCGAAAAATCGGCCAATTTTGATCCCGACATGTGCATCTGGCATATGTAATATATGCATGTTTGTTTGGTATCACAATTGTAAATGGAGGGCAACATAAGCACAGACCCTAATATTTTTAACTCTAAGCCCTAATATAGAACACCCATGGGTATCTCGAACATCGAATAAGATGATGGCCATTACCACAGCCTCCGTTCATGCAACGTCGTAAATGTAGAATTCTGCGCGCTTGGCGAGTATTGAAAAACTGACGGTTCGCCGATGTTGAAGTACGGAACCCCCCGACCAAGTTATCTTCCGACGGTAAGTACTTTGCTATATTGGCATCGATTTCAGCGCAAAATATTTTGCACTTGGTCGATTGTTTCGTAGATCTCGTAGATGATGTAGCGCCCAACATGATGCCAATGAACACATATGGAAAAAAAGTTTTCGGTAAGGGGTCACATGTGACATGTTACACATGTTGGGAGTCGGATGTGACCCCTTGCACAAACGGACAATATTGGACAGAGCGTGAGTATTGGTTTCTGCACCTTTAATTCGATGGCGATTTAGTATTAGCGCTTATCTAGTCATGAGCCGCACCGGCATCCCCCACACATCCACCATCACGAGCCTCACCTCCCTCCTCACACTCCGCACCGACCCCCCGATAGACTCATCTCTCAAACACTCCTCGAAGCCACCCACATCCTATCACAACTCCACATGCATATTGTTCAATGGCTACACCACCTCCTACTCATAAATTCCCCGCCCGAGGTAGTAATTGCTCCTCCCGACGCAGCTCGCCACCTAGCCGAGTCTTCCCTCCTCCTTCGGGGGCTGGGAAGAGAAAATAACTAAGCTAAAGACGGTGTCCGGCTTGCTCTCTTGCCCCCGTGCCACATGTTCTCATCATCTCATGTCCCATGTCCTTGCTCCGTATATTTCTAGCACCTATCTGATCGCGTTGTGGCCGTCCGTAATGTGACGAGTAAATACGAGTGTGACGAGTAAAGTCATGCAACTGTACATAACATGACATTGTACATGTACTCGTTACTAATTCCAATTCGCGCTTTTCCAACGGAAGGACGTACAACGTGGGTACGTTGCTACTGCAATATTAGCAAGGCTTCATATGCGTATTGTACTACCTGTACCTCCCGGTACGTACATGTACGCACAATTAATCTAACTAGCCAGATGACGCGCCAAGCGAGGTTTCCAATGCATAATGTGATTCCCCAGACACGACGAGACGTGTCGCAAGTCTATTGATGACGGTTGGAGAGCCCTAGCATCTGACATGTAAGCCAAGCGAGAGCAAATTCAAGCTAACGAGGCAAAGACTAATTGAAATAATTGAAATTTTTTACTCCAATACCAGTAAAACCGGCAGAAGTCTCTCGGCCCCCCCTTATGCTATGCTCAACTTGTTGTTGGACTTCTAAGCGTGAGGTAGACCGTGAACCACTAATCCCAACCTCTCCAATGGCAGTAACGATACCGTCTAAAACATACCCGTATCCAGGTATTTATTATTTTTTGATCTATACGTAATTTTTTTGGATACAGTATGAAATAAAAGATGTCGCTAGTCTCCACGATACGCGGCCTGCTCTAGCCGCTGCGGGGACGCTGATCAGCAAGGCTGCTCAGCTTGAGCTGGTCGAGGCGAACCTGCCTGACCTCGGCTCATGTGCGACTCCGGTTGTGCCGGAGCTTGGGGGGAAAGGCAGGTGAAAAACCCCCTCGCATAGGTCGTCGTCGGTCCCGCCTTGATCCGTGCTCAACCCCGCCCGAGGTATTAGCCGCTCCTCTCGACGCAGCTCTCCACCTAGCCGAGTCTTCTCTCCTCCTTCGGGGGCTGAGAAGAAAAATGAACTAGGTTGCAGACGGTGTCCGGCTGGCTCTCCTGCCCCCTAGCCAGATTTTCTCCTGTCCCATGTCCTTTTCCCGTCTGTTTCCAACACCTATCTGATCGCGCTGTGGCCGTCCGTGCCCTCCTCCGGTGGTTTACGTTGTTAGGGGGCCGCCTTCACGAGCAGTGTGCCGTTACGATAACCCTAGGCACACTGCCTGAGGCAGCCTGTCGATAACCGGGTACCGACTAGGGAAAAGGTTGGAAGAACACAGGGATCGAGTCGCCGGTCCTCAAAAGATGGTGGGTACGGGATTTTTTCCAAAAACCCCCCGTACCGGGCTTTTCCGGCGGCGGGCGATCCTGCTAGGGACCGCCGCCGCCAGACGGTGTCGCTCCTCCGGCTGCGACCATCCTCCGTCCTGCGCAGCAACAGGCCTCGCCCCAAGGGGAGACCTAAGGCTATCGCAGGGCTGGCGGCTGCTAGCGAGCGCCGTCCCTAGCGCTGCTTCCCAGTTGTCCGCCGCCAGCTTCAACACCCTCGTCCCTCCGCTGATCCGCCCGTACCCCTCTTCGCCAAAAAATATTTCCCAGACGCCGTCCCCGCCCCATCGTCGGGAGAGTATCTGCGAGTATTTAGTCGCGGAAAAGACATATCGGACTGGCCGAGCGGGAGATCCCTGCGCCGGAGTACGGATATTATGTTTTTCCAAAACCCTCCGTACATGGCTTCCCGACAGCTGCTGCTCCCGCGGATCGCAGCTGTCGGTACCTCGTTCAGCCCCCTACCGTGCCAGGCCTGGCACGGCTATGGGGTTACCAGCGCCCACCGCGTGGAGGTAGAGGTAGGTGCCGACGGGCCTGGGAGCGCACCCCCCTCCGGGGCCGCCGCCGCTGCGCCGCCGGCGGGCGCCTGGCAAAAAGCCTAGTGCAGTAAAGAGAGGTGACAAAACCATTTAACAATTCCCTTTATTCAATTACAATGTACTGCTAAAGTACAATCAGTGAGAAATCTTCTCATCTCCTCCAATCTACACCCCCACCCAGCAACTGAGCGGCAACATAACAGAACATAATAGATTCGTGTATGCAGTTAGCTTTGGAAGGCTAACCGCCACATTGGTTTCGGAGCTTTTGGTCGACGCACGTGTTTCGCTATCGCTTGTCTTGCTCGACGTTGCTTGATTGATTCAAAATGGTTTTTGTTGGACTTAGTCGTTACGTGGTGGTCGTACGTCATGTTGGTGGATCTAACCTTGCCGACGTTAAGCTCGTGTTATAGCGTGAGCCTTGTTTGGGAAAAACCCGGTTCCCATCTAGTTCGATTTACTTGACGAAGAGCATGTTGATGCTGCCGTTCGCGAGTTGCATAAGGAAATTAGCCTTATTTTGACTCATGATGACTTACCGTTGTTGAGTGACGCACTGGTTCGTGTCGCTTTACCTATCGGACAACAACTTGTTTACGTCTATTCGGCTTCCGTTCCGGTTCCTTATGTGACGACACATTTGCTTACACCTCCTTTGCTCGAGCAGGTTGTTACTGCCATGTCGACTATTAATGATGATGGCTCTTACGTCGTTCCGGAGACAATTAATATTGGTGGTCTATCACTTACACCCGCTAAAAAGGGGTTACCTCCGTCCATGAAGTAGAAAAACGAGTTACTCCACTTTGGTTACGTGACTCATTAGGAGATTTTTCGTCGTGTAGTTACCACGCACCAAGTTCTATGCTATGATGACCCGTCAGTCCCGAGGCACTTCTTTATGTACCCTCGGTTTACATATGTCGAGAATGGCCCCGTCTAGCTTCTTATTCGTGGTTACATCAATCAGTTGTGTGGGCACACTCCGACTGATATTTGCATGGGAGCCCCAGTTCCGACGACCAATCTTGCTGGTCTACCCGTGACTCTTACGGAGACTCAGCGCAAGGCCGCAATTAACTCACCAATGCAGTAGGGTCGTTTCCCCCGTGAACTTGAAGACATGCTTGAGGCGCAACCGCAACGCTTCGACTTGCTTGAAATTATTGCTGATATTTACGACGCAGTGATATGGGTACCGCACAGTTTTTTGGACCCTTGAACAACTTATGGTTGAACCGTAAAGAGCAGGCAACTATACCGGCTACTTTTGACCTGCTTGTCGCGGAGCTTCGGAAGACTGCTCCGCTACCTAACATCCAAGATGACGCCATTAACGCTCTGCTCAGCATGACGCAGGGTAATATGAGTTACGCCGTTTACACCCATCAGTTCAACGAATTTTTACGGAGGTCTGGTCAACAACGGACAGCCGACCTTCAATGTGTTCGATTCAGCAATGGGCTTGCTAATGCTGACTTACATACCCAAGCCAAGTCTCAACGAGCACACAAGTGTTACACACTCAAACTCGTGGAGCTACAGAACTTCCTCAACGACGTCGTGACTGATACACCCCATCTAGGAGGTGTGAAGTCAACATTTGGACCGTCGACAACACATGGAGGTGGACAGCAGACCAAGAAGCGCACCTATGAGGACCCTTTAGTTGGAGCCTCTAAAATCGGGAAGCGTAATAACGGTGCTGGTCGTGGACGCGAACGTGGAAGAGGTCAAGGTGGTCGTAGCCGACCTTCTCAAAACACTGGCCGAATTGATTTCTGCGCTGTTGCTAACGCATTGAATTCTGAGGAGCGCAAGCGTCATATCGAGGAGGGGCTATGCTTCAAGTGCCATAAGAAGGGACACCGTCTATTTCAGTGCCCATAGCTGAGGAGCAAGGCAGCTATGAGTGCGCCATCTGAGAAGCAATGATGTGGCAAGGTTGTTTTACTGACGAACATGAGGAGCCGGCTACATCGATTGGTCGTCCGTAGACATTGTTAGCGACAGAGGTCGTCGAAACGCCTTCGACATCTCCATCGATTACGGTCGCGACACCTGCAACATTAGTCGCAGGTCGTCGTCGTCAGAACCAGTAGAGAAAGAGTCGTAAACATGTAACCAAACGCTAGATTGATTGAAAATTGGGTGACTCTGTTTTCGAACCTCTGAACGCAACACGCTTTGACTTTACCTTGGAGGGCTGTGATGATGATGATGATCTAAACTCGCACGGTGACTTACCTCACTGTTCGCCGAGTGACTCGATTCTACACCGGGATTTGTCATGAGAACGGGTGTACATTAATCCACTCTGGGTTAGCTGAACAGATTCGACGTCATTTTGAAGAGTTGTCGCCGTACAACTCCAACATCTACGATGGTTGTATTTGTTGTACCTAAGTGGGAAAGTTCAACGAGCTCACTCGCCATTGGAAGCTCTACCAAGAATTCCCTGCCCGGACACAGCTTTTTACTCACCCGTCGCTCGAATATCCTGCCGAGCAAGAGGTGGTTGCTTCAGCTCCTTGGCATATACAACTTTGGTTAGTCGACGCTGATTATAATGTTTACGATGAGGCACCGACTACAGTTCTTGACCAACCTATCTCGGTACATGTACCTCATGTCGACACGGAAGAGTCCATCGCTACGCTACAACAATCTTCTTCGACAGCTACCGCCCTTCTGACTGACCTCACGGAAGCTCGACCGTTAATTCGAACCGAGTTGACTGTGAAAACTCTTGATGGTGGACAGCTGATTTCTGGCTTGGTGGACTGCGCTGCGACTCTTAACTTTGTGTCTGAAGACTTTGTGAGACGCTTTGCTTTACTCACTCGTAAGTCTTTGACTAAGACCCAAGTTCGACTCGCTAATGGAAAGCGTGTGACTTCTTCGACAGTCTGTGATGTGACTTTTGAGCTGGCTCGACATGAATTCAAACGGATTTTTTACGTCTTACGTGATTGACGTGCTGCTGATTTGGTCATGGGTTTACCATGGCTTGACGACGAACATGCATCTTTACAGCTTGGTACTACCCCAGTTTTTACTCTCATGGATGGCACCGCAGTAGAGACTCAACTTGAGGAGCGACGCCCCGTGTGTCTCCAGATGATGTCGTCTACTAAAATTCAGAAACTCATGCGCAAGACGCGCCGCAACATGGGACGTACAGCAGAATTTTACATGCTTCACGAAACGCCTACCACAGACCAACCAACTGAATTTCACAATGGAGAGGAGCTTACTGCAATCCAACGTGAAAACTTCCGGTCGTTACTTCACGATGACTTCCCGGAGTTCCTGCAGCCTGTGGATTCTCCGCATTTAAGTCGACAGTGGGATCATCCCATTGAAACAATTGGCCCGATGAAACGTCAGCGACTCAACACATTGTCACATGCAGAGCGCGCTGAGCTAACCCGATAGCTCAAAGACGCCATGGACGCTAGTCTTATTCGTCTCACTACATACAGTGAGCTCGACTCGCCAATTCTTTTCGTGCGAAAGGCTGATGGCTCGCTTCGACTGTGTATTGACTATCGTGGCCTTAACGAGGCTACGCGTAAGGACGCTTACCCGCTTCCGCGTGTGGACGACACACTTGACGAACTTAAGGACGCGAACTTTTACACACACCTCGACCTGGCCTATGGCTTATGGCGAGTTAGAGTGCGTGATCATGACATTCACAAGAAGGTTTTTCAGACCCCTGATGGCTTGATGGAATGGGTCGCCATGCCGTTTGGACTGGGTAATTCTCCGGCTACCTTTCAGAGAATGATGAACGATATTCTTCGCGACTTTTTACGTAAGTTCGTAACCGTCTACCTCGACGACGTCTGTACTTACAACCGCATTCTGGAGGAACACATGGAGCACATGCGTCTGGTTCTTCAACGCTTTAAGGAGGAGGGCTTGAAGTTACGCCTTAAGAAATGCTACTTCATGAAATGGAATATCTGGGCTATGCTGTGTTTGCTGGTAAAATTTCGGTTTCAACAAGAAAGTCGACGCCGTTGTAGACATGCTAGTGCCTACGACGCAGAAGGAGGTTCGCAGTTTCGTGCAATTCTGCAACTTATATGCCATATTAATTCATCATTTCAGTGACCTTACGGCCCCATTGACGGACTTATTGCGAAAGACCCAGCCACAGAAGGTTACGCTGGCGCTTGCCTGTTTGGAAGCCTTTGAGACTCTCAAGTTACGGCTCATTTCCGCACCATGCCTGATCCTTCCGGAGGTCAGCTCGGACGCGACGTTCAGAGTAGCTACAGATGCTTCAACTGTCGTAGGGATTGGAGCACTCGTGGTGCAAGACCAAGGAGGAGGACTTCAACTGGTCTTTTACTTGGCGCGTAAGCTAAGTCCCGCTGAGCGTGGTAACACTTACTCTGCGTATGACTTAGAAGCTTTGGCCGTATGCGAAGCTGTCAAGCATTGGAGGTGCTATCTTGAAGGATGCTCTAAGTTCCTTGTCGTAACAGACCATGACACACTGCGACATCTGCTCAGGCAACCGAACAACATGCTGAACAAGCGGCAAGAAAGATACCTGCGGGATTTGCAACCGTTTGTGGGCTCAATGACACTTGCTCATCGCAAGGGAGCTATGGACGAAGATGATCCGTTAAGTTGACGTCTATACTTCGTACCTCATGCCACATCTCCATTGTTTTGGGATGGCGAGGTTCCGTCTGATCGAGAATTACGACGGAATTCCCAGTTGTTGTTTGAAGCCGCACAATTAGACTTAATGACGGTTAATGCGTTGGAGCTGAGCCATGAGTTCGCTGATCTCATTCGCGAGGGGTACTACCAAAACTCGTTTTGGGGGACGAGGGTGAGTGGACAAAAGACACCCGGATACAAGCTAATTATTTCAGCGCCTCGATCGCCTTTGTATTCCGCGGAACTCTGAGCTCCGACTGAGAGTGATCACATAGATGTACGAAAGTTCGGCAATTGTTCACAGAGGAGTTGTTGGCACTCTAACTAAAGCGCTCGACATATTCTGGTGGAAACGAATTCGCCAGCATGTGAAAGATTTTTGTGAACGCTGCGTCGTGTGTCGACGAGCAAAGATTCAACCGCAAATGGCTGCGACTCTTTACCCATTACTTGTTCCACCCATACCGCGGCATACAGTTGGTCTTGACTACTTGACACATTTGCCTTAGAGCAATGGCTTAAACAATGTCTTGACTGTAGTCGATCATCTGTCTCGTATGGCCCATTTTCTGCCGTGTACAAAGACCGCTATTGCCGAAGAGACTGCTACTTGTTTTTACAAAGAGTCTACCGATTACATGGACTGCCCCGCACGTTGATAAGTGACCGCGACCCGAAATTCGCCAGTGGCTTCTCGCAGGCACTTTGGCGACGTCTTGGCACGCGTCTGAACATGTCTTCCGGTCGACACCCGGTGACAGACGGACTAACAGAGCGTGTGAACAACACATTTCAGCACCTTCTTCGTTGTTGTTGTTGTTACGACGGATCTGATTGGACAACCCTACTGTTTCAAGTGGAATTTACGTACAACGCTTTTCGTGCACTCGGAATTGAACACACTCCTTTTGAGGCTAATTTTGGGTTCTCGCATGCGGAGCCTCCAGACCTTCTGTTTAGCATGCGACCGTCAATTCCAGTTTCGCAAGACGCATCGGAGCGGTTACGATTGTTACAAGAAACACATGCCAAGGTACGCTTTGTGTTACAACTACACAAGGACGAGATGCAGGCACGCACGGAACCGTCTACGACACCACACTTAGTCATAGGAGACAAGGTGTCAGTTGTCACAACAAACCTTTTCTTACGAGGACAGCCCAACAGGAAACTAAGGGACCGACAGCTTGGACCTTTTACAATGGAGGAGTAAATTGGGAAAAACAGTTATAGATTGAAACTTCAAGCGACAGTACGCTTACATCGAGTGTTCTATGTGAATAATTTACGACCGTGCTCTACCGCTCCACTACGACCAGCTGTCCCGGTGAATGTTCTTGAAGGAGACGACGAGGAGTTTGTGTTGTAAGTAATACCTTCTAGTTATTACTTGTAGATAGCTATTGTAAGCCACTCTAGATATGAGTAGTACATGTCTAGATCGGACATAGCGATAACGTGTTTGATTCGGTACAAAGTTGTCGCTAGGCTACAACTCTCTAACTTCTGTTGTTCCGACACCACGCCTTGGGTTGATTGTCTCCGTGATTGTCCCATTTACGTGGCTGTGATTGTAACTACGTGTGCGTTAGTTACCTTCCATACTGATCGTGTGTGCACGGTTTAGTAGGTTATGGGCCCCCGCCTCACGTCACTCACGCGCGACAACGTGGTTCGGCGAGCTGCGATCGCCACCTCTCCCGCAGAAGGCAAGTTTATATAGAGACGTAGTACTTTCACCTCGTAGTCGGCGGTATCGCTAGTATAAAATGCGTTTTAAAACCAACCTCCACCCCACCTAAGTCAGCTGCTCGAGGACGCCAACTAGCCACCCACACCGACGCACTCGTCGTGTTTGGACAGGATGCACACATGTACAAGCTGGAGAAGGGGGGGGGGGGGCGCACTATCGGGTGAATACGCATACACATGGTGCACGATAGCCCTAGTTTACATATATATGTATATATATATATATACTTAGCGACTCAGCCGCCAGCGCAGCGCTCCACTTGTCCTGGCCGTGGCCTCGACTTGTGCCCTACATTGGGTGGAGGATACATAAAAGGTACTTTGAGACACCCTAGGGCTACATGCCGAGGGGTCGGCGGGCATCATGCCGTCTCTCTGAAACCATTGTTAGGCACAAGTCCGGCTAGGGGTTCTTGCCGCTGCCTGTCGTCTTGTTCGTTCTTTCGGCTGCCGCGATGGCACCAAAACTCGTTCGGCCGACGCTCCTCGTGCCACGTCTGCTTATTCCCATAACCCGAGCTCTCAGCATAGTTCGCTCGCTCTTACTTCTGATACGCTCGCACTAGTCCTTGAGCAAATGGCACTCATTAACGCTCGTCTGGACGCGCAGACGGCCAACGACGCAGCTGCCGCTGCAGATGTTGTTGCCGACCCCACTGTCGCGCAACGCCGTCACGATGCGCACCGCGAACCCCCGCGTAACGAGCAGCCCATGGACATGCTCCCACCACCTCCACCATACCCCCCTGCCGGATATGCCCCTCCAACCCACGAACCTCTGTTCCCGGAGGCACCGCCGCATCATGTCCCCACCTCCTGTGGCCACCCGCACCCATACGGCCTGCCGATTGCAGTGCCCAGCCACTCTCCCTTTCCAGGTGGCCCGCCTCTTCTCTTTCTTGGCCGGCATTCCCCTCCTGCCCAGCGTGGTGCTCACACCAGTTGTGACGGCTGTCGCCCCACCATTGACCCGGTGGTCATCGGCCGCGCTGCCCATAAAGCAACCGGCTTTGATAAGGACGCCCTAAACCGGTCCATGAAGATGTCGGTCCCCACCATGGGACTCACCACGGACTTCAAGCAGTTGAAGAGGAACTTCCTGAATTTTCTCTCCTTGTCCAACGTACCTCATTCCCCAGTTGGCCATCCGCGAGTCGGGCGTCTGGAAGGATGAGCAGGCACAACACTACGCCTACACACTGCTGCTCGATGCAGCCAGCGCGAATCAGCGCGCTGACCAGGCAATGAAGTGTGTCTCACCTGCACGTCCCGACTGCGCCACTGCAGCATGGGATATCATGAACGCTCATACTGCCGGTCCCTCGCTCGCTCTCTCTCCATGCTAGACAACCTCATGCTCAGGCAGCGCCCTACCGCACTGGTCAGTCCCTTACTTACTATGTCCACTCCATGAGACAGACGTTCGATGACTACAACGAGACATGTCAGATGATTGATGGTTCCGCGGCCATCCACCCCCACAACCTCGGCCTCCTCATGTTGCGAGTCATATCCAGCACCGGCCCTTTCGGCCAGTCAAAACAATGTGTCATTAACGCCTTCGACACCGACTACATGTTGTTAGTTGACGAGGTGATGGCTAGCATCCTCTACCAATCACACAACATGGACGAGGAAGCCAATGCTCCGGGCGCGCAAGCCCCCTCCACATCACCCCCTCCCATCTCTGCGTTTGTCATTACATGTCGCGGTTCACACAACGGTCGAGGGCACAACCCACGTGGTCCTCGTGCTGATCGTGGCCTCCCCAACAAGTGCAGCGCATGTGGCAGCCGGGACTACATACTGTCCTCCTGCAATGCCCCGGATGACGCCCTCATGAGGTGGACCCTTGCCAAACGGAAGATGATCATCCAGAAGTACGGCACCCTTGGTGGCTCTGCCTCTTCACACGCAGCCCTGCTCAGCGACGTTACCGCCGACGACACTGACAGTTTGCCCACTCTCGAGGACTGCACAAATGAATACTATGACACCGAGGTAAGTGTCCCCTTCAACTTTCTCGCATTCTCCTCTTCCCTCACACTAGGTCGTGACCTCTCACAGTTCAGGGTGGTTGATTGAGCTTGCTCGATCAACTTGACCGCGTTTCGAGGTGACTTCGCTACGTTTGGCCCCCCCCCTCCGCTCCCTCTCGCGTGGATGGGGTCGGCGTCGATGTGAAGGGCAGTGGCTCAGTGCGGATTTCTGTTCGGCTAGCATCAGGCCAGATCATCCACCGCACGGTCCATGCAATGTGCACCCCCGACATGTCATCTCGTTCTGCTCAACGCATCGGGAGACTCCTTAGTGTCAGTTGGATGCAATCCCACATTGGCTGTGAATTCATTTTTCTTACCGATTCTGACACTAGCCTTCTCATGGTGCCCATAGGAATAGGTGTGTTAGAACCGTCCGGAAACGGACTCTACCTCCTACCCCACCAGCCAGAGCTACCCCCAAGCCCCTCCGTGGATAAAGCGCGTGATCCCTTCCCTCGTGTTGCCCTCATTGCCCAGTGCGACCCCGTATTGTGACACCGCCGGTTTGGACACCTCAACATGCAAAGCATGCATGCCCAGCATACCCACCGTGTCCCCACTAGCCGAACATTAGCCAACTGTGTAAAAAATGTTTCTTGCGATTCATTCTTGCTCCACAAGGCCACTTCCGCACCACGCAACACTATTGTTTGCGCGAACCCCTCCCGCCCCCTTCTCAACGTGTCCTCCCGTCCCCTTCTCAACGTGACCTTTGGGTCTTGTTAATGTCCCCTCCCCACATGGCCTCTGCTATTGCCTCCTCGTCATCGACCAATTGAAATTGAAATTGAAATTGTTTACAACATGTACCGTATGCGCCGGTTTTTCACCAAAAGCCGGATGCGTCGGCTGCTGTCTCTGGGCCCTCCCGACTATGCCATACAGGGAACTTACAAGTCAGGGCTAGACCGTTAACCACCTAATCCAACCTCTCCAAGGGTGTTCGGGGGTTTTACTCCCCCCGGGGAGGGTGCAAGTAGAGGCGAAGGTTGTGTGCATTCAGGGTCGTGCGTGGAGGCAATGTGCGGATGCGCGGTGGGAGGTCGTGCGGGACTTGATGCGGTATATGCGTAGGAGGTGATGCAGCCATTGGACAGTATGCGTATGGAGTTGAGCAAGAATGCGAGATGTGTCGAGGCGTGCTTTGGAGACGAGTTTATCTGGAGGGTCGGTGCGGGCGGTGAGAAGGGAGGTGAGACTCGTGATGGTGGAGGAGTGTGGTGTACCGGTGCGGCTCATGACTATGGGTATGATGTCGACCACTGTGCCTGGCCAGTGGTTTCTGATGGCGTTCGCAAGGGGTGTGTATTTGGTGCGTATGAGGTCAGCTGTGTGCGAGAGGTTATTGTCTGTGCAGTACTTCCATTCCCCTATCTGGATTTTTTTGATGGATGCGTAACGTCGGCGACCGTTGGAGTGACCAACGAATCGGGGTTCGAGGATGCGGATGAAGTCAGGTTTGTGTGCAGGGGGACGAAGTGGGGGGGGGAGAATCTCAGGTGGGAGGACGGCGGGGCACGAGGTGAGGGAATCGGGCGAGAGACCTTCGTCAGCAGCGACAAGGCGGGTGGGCATGTGGGTGGGGTGAGGTGGGTGGCAGTCAAGTGGGGTGCAGGCAGGGGTGGGGGAAGCAAACGATTTGATGGGTTTGTTACCGAAGTCTGCGGTGATGGTTTCCCATCGCCCTCCGTTGTGGCGTTCCAGTAGGGAGAGTAGGAGTTGCAGAGCGCTGTTGTGTCGGTCCTGTCTTAGACCAGACATAGAGGGGCAGTTACCGGCCATGTGGCCGTTGCTAGTGAATTGGCCACATAGGGGGCAGCGCAGGGTGGGGTTGTGAGTAAGTAGGCGGGTGTTGTGGACACCCCACATGAATTCTTGTTTGTGTGTGAACTGGATATTTGTGAGGGTTGAGTGTTTTTTGTGGTAAGAGAAATCGGCGCCGTCCTGCGCGGCGCGGGCGAGGAGGGCACCGTGTTTGGTTGTTCGCG
>JAPMLY010001278.1:0-111315 GCA_026401115.1 Tetraselmis chui
TGTGGGTATTTGTATTTCATTTTTGCGATGTCAACTTCTGACTGAATTGAGTTATAAATGATTTGTACACCTGTATGTGTGAATGTTATTCTCATATATACACATATCCACAGGGACGATTTTGGTATTTATATTGTCGCACTGCTACAAAAGATCGATAAAATATCTGATGGCTGTCCATCAGTTTTGTCATGTGAATGGTAATGATTTCTTCACCCAGGGAGTGGCTGCTGGAAAATTCAAAAGTATTTGTGTTGTGTGTGTGTGTGTGTGTGTGTGTGTGTGTGTGTGTGTGTGTGTGTGTGTGTGTGTGTGTGTGTGTGTGTGTTTGTGTGTGTGTGCGTGTGTGTGTGTGTGTTTGTGCGTGTGTGTGTGTGTGTGCATATGTGTTTGTGTGTGTGTGTCATTGTATTTATCTTTATGTTTGACTGTCTGAGCATTTACATATGTGTTTTCCTGTGTGTGAGTTTGTGTTTCTGTTTGACTTCTCATATAAGTGTGTCACATAAAATGTGAAACTGTGAAAAGGATGAATGGGTGTATTCGTGTGTGTGTGTGTGGGGGGGAGATGACTGTGTGGAGCATTTGAAAGTGTGTATGCTCCTGTTTATTAGTCAGTGTTTGTGTGCGTGTGTGTAACTTTGTACATAAGTGTGTCGCACAAAGTGTGCGTGTGTGTGTGACTGTGTGTAAGGGTGTATTCGAGTTAGTGTGTGTCTGACCGTGTCTGTAATAATATGCGGGTTCCTGTGTGTGTGTGTGTGTGTGTGTGTGTGTGTGTGTGTGTGTGTGTGTGTGTGTGTGTGTGTGTGTGTGTGTGTGTGTGTGTGTGTGTGTGTGTGTGTGCGTGTAAATGCGTGTTTGTGTGTGTTTGTGTGTTTCTCTGTAGGTTGAGCTTTGATCCTTTCAGTATGAACGATTCGACGATCCTGAAAATGTGAAGTGGTATTCAGGTGGGTCTCCCCATATTGCGAAGCTTTCGGCCAAACGAATGCAACGCAATTGATTACCGGCGAGCGTTAGGCCACAGTCTGACGCCCCATGTGGATGACCGGCAACTGTCGGGGTGCGCCTCCCCCCCCCCCCCCCCCCCCCCCCCCCTCCCCTCCCCTCCCCCCATCCTATCCCCGCAAGGCTCTGACCCTCATCATGGCTGGCTAATTATGTGAAGAGGATTAAAAGAGTTGGTCAGGTAATTTGCCCATGTGCCTTGGCAGAGACATCATTTGCAACCTCAGTCTCTGCGGGGACAGCGTTATGACGTACACACGAGAGAAAGGGGCTGCGCACCGCGTCGACGTGCACCTCCCACGGCGTTCCTTGCAAGTCCAGGCTGGCGGAGTGGTGTGAACCCCTCCTCTGGTTGTGCAGAGTAGCGTCGTTTTCTGATAATGATAACCGATTATGATATACTGAGAAATACAAAATGGCGTTTACAGTCTTTTTCTTTGCTTGGCACTATTTGAAAATTGGCAGAGCAGTGGTGCAAGAGCTATTTCATTCTGCTAATTGCGTTTTTCTCCTAAAAAAACATTCTGAACCGTATTATTCGTTTGGAAGTTGACGAAGAAAATCAAATCGCTCACCAAATGTTCATTGTAATTGCGTATCCATTAATCCAATACACTGTATCCATTGCGTTCATCGTCAGAGTATTTTGATTTGTGCATCGTTTTGTTCGTTGAATTGCTCGATGGAAATAGGTAGTGGGTTGCAAACAGGGTCGAGGCTGATGCGCGGCTGTGTTCTGAGAATTCGGCCAATGTCTGTTGTCGCAGCGTTACGAGTATCAACATTCCATCAGCAACGCCAATTTGTTGGCTGATCGCCGAGTGTCGATCACCTTCCGGGAGTGCGCGCTCAACAAAGGGGCAGGGCAGGTCCAGGGGGTGCGCTACACTCCCGTGGCCCAACGCTACAAATGGGGGCGCAAGATGTGACCTTCCTCAAAAAAAGGAGATGCTGAACTGAGAACAAAACTCAATTCCAAGTTAGTACCAACAGAATAAGCGATTCCTTTTTGTTTAAATAATAATAAATTTTGGAAAGGCATGCGCTTCTGTCACGTTCTAGCTGTACCTCGCTTCCATCAGTTGGGGTCGGCTTTCTTTAGCGAGCGCGACAGCATTCCTACAGTGAGAGTCGACCGTCCCAAGCTTCACTCGACGGCATCCAGTGCGCAACTCGCGAGCGGCCCAAAAAAACCCAGTTGCGCCACCTTCAGCTCGGGATGCTTCCGTAGTAGAGGTAGGCCGACAGCTCCGCGTGAAGTCCGAACAGCCCGGCCCTGCTCGGCCCTCACTGGAAACAGCTCGGTGAACGCACAACAAGGGCTTTCCGACGATTAGCGCCGCGTCAACGATCGCTTCCGCCACTTCGTCGGGATGAATCCCCGCCATCACGCTACACCCCGCACACAGTCCCACAAGTCGTACCTCAGTGGCGACACGACGCCTCCCTCCTCACTCACCCCCCCCTCCCAGCTTCTGACTCCTCTGTCCCACTCCTCCCATCGCTTCACGAAGGGGGCGCCCGCTGTGCTTGCGGAATACGCTTTTTGTGTCTTACATGCCGTCGTTGTCGGCCCCGCTCACGCGCACGTTGGACAAAGTCGCTCTCTCCTCCACTAGCGATTCGAACGTTGTTTGTGATTGGAACGATGCATCACAACATCCTTTGCCAGTTTTCTGAAACACCGGAACGATTGAATCAAAACACCCCCGCCTCGGCCTTATGGAGACGGGAGGAAATGGTTGACAAGGGATGGTATTCCTCTGGTATGATGTGTGGATTGATGTGCGGAGCTTCGATGGGCCTCACCCGATAGCCACCATTATGAGCTTAACTTGAACCACAACCGAGAGATTGACGAATAGTCATACTTCCTGGCTGAACTACATCGGAGATGGGACCGTACGCCGAGCGACGGATGTGTGACGGAGTCGCTTTGCAATAGTGCACATTGAGACGAGCATTTCGGAAACCTCAAGGGAACATGGACAGTGATGCGTTGATGTTGTATGGACTTTTGTATTCTATCCGTCGTCCAAGCCGTCCGCCGGAAAGGATTAAAAGGAGATGCGCGGTAGGGTGCCGACGTCGAGCGTTAAGTGCTCCGGTACTGCGGCGAGGTTCGAATTGGCTGGGTGAGCGTGGGCATGTTCGTGGAAGTGCATAGGTATTGTGTAGCCATCGGGGGCGCGACTGGATACGTTGTAGAAGCGCCAGCCCGGAGGACGAGTGAGCATAGGTAGATAGACATGTGAAATATGAAGAGTCGGGTAAGCCGGTTGTCCCTCCGTAAGCGCGCCGGTGAAGGAGTCGGCGAGATGTAGTAGGTTGCGCACATGCCAGGGTCGCTCTCTGAGGTTAGAAAAGGAGGCAACATGAGGGTGTGCGAACAAGCCGGGCAGACGCAGCGACCGCCTTCGCCGCAACCATGTGAGTTATCGCTTCCATTGCTGTCGCGAAAATGGGACGAACCGTGGAGGAGTAAAGTCGGCCGTGTCCGCGATGTTTGTGTCGGCAAATTTATGCAGCGTTTGAAGATGGCGACCAGTTCATTCCACCGGATTAGTGGACATGGGTCGCCCACTCCGGTCACGGGTATATCGTTTGTAGAGAATTTTCGAAGCGCGTCTGGACTCTAGAGGCAGCTCGGCGGACATGGTAGGTGGGGAGAGGACGACCGGGTGTGGGGCCACGGGACTTAAGTTTTGGGGCTGTCATCCGGAGGGGTGTGACTTCCCGTCGTCGTCAGATCCATGGGAAGACCTCGGAGAGCATGAGGTTGTCGTGGTTGCATGTTACCGGTGTGCGAAGCAGTTCGGCACGCAAGGTGGCTGGCGTTGTCATGAATTCCATTTTGCGTTCCGTAGCAACGAAGATTGTGAGGAGGTGGAGTGTGGAGCTTTCTCATCCATGATTTTGGACGTCGGTGTTGGGTGAAGTATCGGTGTTTGTCAAGTGTGAGACCAAGGAGGCGGTAGCTGCAGTGGGCGTGGTCTCGAAGCGGGGCTCGAAGACGGTGCTTGGGAGGCGTTGTAGCTGGGTGAGCGTTGTCGATCATTGCGCATGAAAACGTATCGCAAGCCTATGGTCGAAAGCGGCGTAGGCTGTCTGTGCTTCTTTCGCGGCGTGGGGTTGCACGTGAGGGGGGAAGACGACAAGGGGACGAAAGGAAAGTGTTGCCGGCTGCTGCGGGCTATAGCTTTTTGTTGTGAAGCTGAGGTGCGGCGAGGAGATCGTCTCGAATGTATGGGTGCAACCACGCCGGTGGTAGCGTACTGGGACGGTAGATGTAGTGCAAGGCAAAGGGCTAGCCGGGGTAGAGGTCTGGTTGGGAGCTCATAGAAAAAAATGTTTGAACGTTACCGGAAAGAACGATGGTGTCGGAAGGTAGGTGCGGTCGTAGCAAGGGCGCTTGCCGCGGGCATGTTGTCGCTTGTTTGGGATTCTGGTAGGGTCCTCGGTCGAGGTAGCGAAACGTGGTTTGTTAATTGCATGTGGAATGCGTGCAAGATTTGTGAGGGCGACGCAGGCGAAAAGGTAGGCATCGGTGAGTGCAAACGAAGGGGGTTGGCAGTCGCCGTTCAACGAATCATGCTGCGGCCGTGAGCTGTCATTCCCATCCGCTGTGCCATCTGCGTTTACAGTGGGAATGGGTAGCTTCATGTTCCCGTTGGTAGACGCTTTTGATAGTAGTTGTGTCGGTAGTCTGCGTAACGCTATCGAGATAGTCGTGTGTCGTCCCGCGAGAACACGCCGCCCTGCGGCGGATGTTGCAAGAAATAGGTTCGCGACGTAATGTTATTGTCGCTGTGTCGGAGCGTGGGCCTGTGGTCCGAACGCCAAAAGAGCGTACGGAATAGTGGTAAGATGTCGCGGAACCGACTGCATAATATTCGTGTGCAAATGCACATAGGACATGAAGAACAAATTATACTCCACACGTCTACATACTAGAGACGCGACTTCAAGTTTCCGAACGCGTCATGAGGGTGGGCGCAAAATCAGAGAGTGCGAGGTGCGAGGGGGAGCTCCGCTACTTGAGGGAGCGGCCCAGCTAATGCTGCTTACTAGCTACGGGGTGTCGTTCATGTAGTTGAGCCACAAGGCCGCTGACCGTTGGTCATTGGTCGTTAAGCGGTACGCGTACCGTACGACCGGCTACGGAGGAACCCTAGCCGCTATTGATAAGGTGTGCGGGATTTGCAATATATGCGGGAGCTCATAAACGTCTAGATTTGACCATTCATGTTAAATCGATGTGTGCACTCCTCCACAAAAGTCCGGACAAGTCCGGACTTCGTACCTTGTTCGCATGTGAAAAATGTAATCATACGTCAATCGTATTGACAGAATCTTCTGAACTCCTAGGCAGAGCTTTGGCGCCCCACATGGATCGCGCTGACAAATACAAAGGCGAAGTCGAGCACTACTGGACTTGTGTAGGAGGGGTTATCGCAACTGCGCCCGCATGCAACATGCTATTTCATCAAACCGTCGCCGTGCCGGTTAGACGAAACAAGCAACGAGCTGAAAGCGCCGCAATATGGGCGATTGTGCGACGGTTGTGCGAGTATGATGTATTATAGGTGACGAAGGGGGGGGGGAAGGTTGGGCATGCCACTATGTGGGAAACGCACAAAACCGTGCATGTCGACTCACCACCAATATGTGCCCATCCCAAGGCAAGGTACGTTCCGCCACAGTGTTTAAATGGTCAAAACTTTCCTATGTAACTTAGAAGGTTTCAAAACAGGTAGCGTTGGACGCACCGTTTCAATGCGCGTCAAACGCACGTACTCGCGGCTCCATAAACTCAAAATGTGATTTTCAGCGAATTATTCGAGTATCAGAGTCCGCGAATCGAAGTTGAGAGAATGAGGATCGATTACTTTGATTAATTCCAACTTCTATTTGATTTGTTGAAATCTGATGTGATTTTATTAAAGATCAAGTACTTTGATTGACTCATCGATGTATAACCATCAAGAGTCGATATATTGTATCAAGAATCGTATCACTAGTGCATATTTTTTTATTCACGTATAAAGATTGATGTATCTCATGATCCAGGCCATTATTAAAGATGCATACGATAATTCAGGACCTAAAAAATCAATGCATATGATAAATAAGGCGCTAAAGATCGATATCAAAAAAACGAAATACATTATCAGTTCATTAGAAAACTCCTACAAAACGCCATATGCACTTGATACATCAACCGCGGTTTTCGAGTTCCAATCTCAATCGGTTAAACTCGAGTCATAACGGTTAATTCACGCATGAAAAAACAGGGCCAATCGGCATGTAAACATTTGTTTTTGCCATGTAAACGATTATGCGATACCCAGCGCAGTTTATTTATTGCTTTGCAGTAGAGACAAGACCAGAAGAAAGATCATGCCTCCTTTGGCGTGGGTGCACAATGCACTTGCTTTTTAGACTGGAACCCGGGCGATATGCGGGGGACATGTTTCACTATTTTTGAATTATATTTCATTCTGTACATCCTAACCCAATACAACAAAATTTTGCCCGTATCGTGGACATTGCATGAAGCATGTGGGCTTGTGAGATTTTGTCCTCTTCCCTTTTTGCTTGGTGGTGGCCATAGCAGATGCACTTCCTTATGTGCAAAGTACCCGTACTGATGTGAAATGCATTTTCATTGCTGCAACTCGTCTTCCAAAGTTCCGCCATTGTCGATTACAATAGACATGTGTGTTTGAGATTTTTCAATTTTCACTCAGTAGCTATTATTTTCTCATTAGTGGTGATAAAGCAATGATTATTCGAATTTAACTACCCTTGGAAAAGAGAATCAATCAACAACAAAAATAACGATTAAATATCGTTATATCAATGATTAATCAATTTTAATACCCTTGGAAAAGAGAATCAATCAATAGCATAAATAACGATTAAATATCGATATATCTTATATAGATCGCAGCCTAAAGATCAAGGCATTTTATAGATTAAGGCATTAAAGGTCGGTGCATCTGATACTTGAGGCCCTAAAAGATCATTGCATCTCCTAATTCGGGCGCTAAAGATCGATGCATCTGATGAGTAAAGCCTTAAAGAGTAACATATCCATGCATATGATAATCATAATGCCCAAAGATCGATACTTGAATAAGTGTTGAAACGCCGATGCATCGATTAGTGCTCATTAATCGATCTTTGATTCGGACCCTTATTATAAATCGCGTATCCTAAATATTCATGCATACAATGCCGCAATGCCAAGCAACATCCGTCGGATTGGGCTCACCTCATGAGGCGATTTCTACGGGCTTGTTTGGCGATGCATGTTTATTCTTTCTTCATTCGCATTGTTTAACAAGGCTTATCCCCGACGTGTGCCACGCGTGGGGTGATTGTGGTGGCACAAATATGTTCGCCAAGCACTCCAACACCACCGTAAACGTGCGTGTTGCGCCCTAAACAGTAGAGTTGGACCATACCCCTCGCCAATGCCAATGCCAATCGCCCTCGCCCAATGAAAGAGCGCACGGTATATAAAAAGTTGCATCCTGCGTGTTTCTATTCGCTTGTTTTCCAAATACATCATCACCCGTGCTAGCGGCGTGAACTTTTACGCTCCATTCACACATACACCCGCAACCCGACCTCGCGCATACAATACGGTATCCACACCTCCAAACTCCCTCCAACAATGCCAAACAAATTGTTGAGTGGCTCACAGAGATTAATACACCTTGGTGTGAGCACTTGTGCAATGCATGAGCGAGGCGCTTAGGACGACGTATGTGTGTATTTGAGACATTTTCCCGGGAATATATGGGCCTAATTCGACGAACTCGTCGGACAACACTCGCTTTAAGCTCGCGTCGAACCATGCCTTATGACGGCTAACTGCTTGCTTCTCGGCTTTACCACACCCGGGTGGTACCTGGGTGTCGTTGGGCTTGACGTGGTGAGAGGGGCACGTGTTGTTGGCTAGCTTATTGTGTTCAACATATATTACATGTCCGAAATTTTGTTGAGGAGTGTATGGTCGAATGGTCCAGTCGTGTTGCTTTTTTTTCTACTTTATCCTTAATTTTTTATTTTGACGCGGGCTCATCCGCCTTGCTTGCCCAGTAGTGCCAACCCATCATCACATAAGTGCCGAGCTCATTCACCCTACCTCATCCACCACCATCTTAAGCTTAGCTTTGCTGTTTCCACGTCATGAAAATTCCAGGAGTGCGACGCGGTCGGGCAGCGCAGCGCTCCGCACAGTCGCGGGAGCAATATGAGTCCTCTCGACCCGTCATCATCAGTTCCCGACGTCGTTGCACGATACCGACCCAACCGCCGCTTTCCCATCTTACGAGCATAAGATCTAACAATTCAAAGCACACCGCCCCCCGCAGCTCTCCACAAACCGAAACCGAGCTTAGTCGTCGAGCTTCCTTAGCTCTGTCCATCGCATCAGTTTGGGCCGCGAGCGTTGCCGTATCGAATGACTCGGCCAAGGCGGCGACGACAAAAGGCGAACTGAGCGCCGATGTGTCAAACAGGGCCACTGCTTCGGCCACCATGCATGCCGCGACGGTGCGCACCTTTGGAGAAGCAAAAGACGTGCTCAGTGTATCCGATATTCAGGTTCCGGGGCCGCTGATGATAGAGCCCGGGACCGGAAAGATGCTTCTCCGTGTGCTGGCTTGCTCTACCAGTCCTGGAGACTGGCGCACCTTCCGAGGCGATGTCGATTTCATCCGTCGACCCGCCTTCCCCTACGTCCCCTCCGGCGATATCTGCGGCATAGTGATGCAGGTCGATGGCAGTTGTCCCCGTTTTCGCGTGGGTGACTGCGTGGTGGCCACATGGACCGAGACGCCGCTCAGTGGGATGGCCGAGTACGCCGTGGTCGACTGCCAACTGGCGATCCCGAAGCCGACGGGTCTTTCTGTTGTCGAAGCCGCGGCGCTGCCCAATAGCTCACTCCACGCACTCGACGTACTACGTGAAGCGAACGTGACGCCGGGAGAGCGGGTTCTAGTGCTGGGTGGGTCGGGAGGTGTGGGTACTGCGTTGGTTCAGCTGGTGAAGCGCAAGACCGGCGCCTCCTTCGTCGCGACCACCTCCACGCAGACTGAACTAATGTATTCGTTGGGAGCCGACCGCGTCGTGGACCACGAGCATGAAAATTGGTGGGACCTGCCAGAATTCGTTGATTCACAGGCGTTCGACGTCGTCATCGACTGCGCGGAGGGACTGGAGGGCTGGGAGCGCGCGAAGAGGTCGGCGGCTGTGAAGCCTGGCGTGCTCGGCGGGCGCTTCATCGCCGTCAGCAGCGACGAGCCGAGGATGCAGATTCACAATGCGCAGCAGATGGCTTCATTTGCGAGCACTATGCTCCTTCGCGAGCCGTTTTACAAGCTTCGCGCTGCCTCGACGCCGTCGTGGCGGATGTATCTGGGCGGAGCAACCCCCGAGTCTCTGGCCGAGTTATCCTCCATAGTGGAGGAGGGTTGGTTCCGCGTGGTCGTCGACCCACGAGGGCCGTTCCCTTTCACCACCGACGGCGTTCGCGCTGCGTATGATCTACAGGCCAGCTTTCACGCCCACGGCAAAGTTGTCGTCCAGATGGATCTAGACGCTCAGCTGCAATGAGCCGCAAGGATTAATGGGGCTGTGAATGTCATGCGATCCTGATCATTTCCATCCTCGGGGTTATCTCCCCACCATGGTCCCCAGCGAGTAGCCTCTGTAATTCCCCCTCAGTATCTCTTCACACGGCAAATACCTCCTCAAGGATATCGGTTCGTGTTGGTAGTGTGATCTCTCCTTCGCTGCTTTGCCTTGCCCAATACGCCACAAGTATTTTTTCACGATAGTTTGCCCAGTGCCACCCGAGAAAACATCCCCCCCCCCCCCCCCCCCCGTCCCCCCCTTTCCACAAACGTCATCACTACCACACACGCAACCTACCTGTTCCTGTTAAGAGCTGCCGTTGTTGTCTATTCATACTTGCTGAGATCGTTATGAAACTGATGCCGCACATATTGCTATAACCTGCGAGTTTTCGGTGACAATGTGTCATCGGACGGGATGTGCAGACTTGATGGCTTGCAGATAAGCCAGATATACGCCCCAGGTATAAATTGTGTGTGTATGTGTGTGTGTGTGTGTGTGTGTGTGTGTGTGTGTGTGTGTGTGTGTGTGTGTGTGTGTGTGTGTGTGTGTGCGTGTGTGTGTGTGTGTCTGGGCGTGTGTGTGTTTTTATATGCGTGTGTGTTTGTGTGTGTGTGTGTGTGTGTGTGTGTGTGTGTGTGTGTGTGTGTGATAACCCATCCCCAACGCTTGTCATGCGTTGGCCATTACCCTGACCTCAGCTGGAGTGAGTCCTCCCTGATGCAAAGGCTACCAGCGTTAATCATCAGTTTAAGAGAGCCTCCACTTCGTGCTGATTCCTCTCTGTACTGCTCATTTGCATCGGTTCCCTGGAAGAATAGTGCTCAGCCCCACAGCATGGTACTTCTAGCAACACCCTCGGGAGTGCAGGCACTACCTGATATGAAACTGCTTTGAATACTCCCCCACCCCCCCTTGCCCCGCGCCCACCCCTCTAACTCTCCTACCTAAATACATTTCACAACTGCATCTACCATAGGTTTAGATTCCATCGGAGTACATAGGCGCTCCTGTGCTTATCCCCCTCCATAACATCCAGCCACTGCGGCTGAACCTAGTCCTCCCCCTTGCCTTACCTCCGTTCCCCCCCTGATATCATTCTCTCAACCCTATGTCCTTGTTTTTCTTCCTTCCCTCTGTAGCTTGTTTCACTAGCTCCTCTCTCCCCTCTAAGCCGAATCAGAGTGAGGTCTATCCCGCCTCATAGTGGAGGCGCTGAGCAAGCAACCAGCATTAGAGCCCACGCGCATCCAGCCTCTGTCCTGGATCTCTTTCCCCACCACCACTACCCTGCCCGAGTATGCTACATGAATGAACGAATGCGAACCCGACCTCAGATTCACTGTTCCCCTTGACATTCCACACACTTATTTAAGCTCAGAAATAATGTATCAAACCTGTCAGTGACTCCATAACTGCCATAACTACAACCCCCTTTATCACAGTCCGTATGCTCCATCCCTTCACCGCTCAATGTGCTCCTCTACCCAAGCCCTTCATCACAGTGCCTCACAACATGCACCGCTCATGTGCTGGACATGCCAAAAAGACGCACTTCCATCACCCCAACCTCACTACGTGCAATGCATAGCCTCCTCACTCGCCAGCAAATGCCCTGCGGAATGCCAGCCTTGGCAAGCCGCATCCGCCTCCAGCAACACACGCTCTCCCTCTCCCTCCCTCTCTCACACAAACACACACACACACACACACACACACACACACACGCACACGCACACACATACAAACACACACACACACACACACACACACACACACGCGCGCGCGCGCGCGCATACCCCCCCTGCCTCTCTTTCTGTCTCTCTCTTTCTCTCAAACACACACACACACACACACACACACACGCACACACCTCTAGTAGCACGACTTGATGTAAGAATTGAGTTACCATTTACAGCACTAGATGGGAAGGGACGGAGGTTGCAAATCCTCCCTCACAAAAACTTGCGTCTCTTCAATATAGTAATTCACCAGGCGGATACACCTTTTAAGTTAGAAGGCTGACCCACCCGGGCTTTTCTTGCCCGTCAGTATGTCCTTCGCCTCGTTTATCTTGGCCGCCAGGTAACTGCTCCCCCCCGCATCCGGGTGGTTGGCCACCATTATCCGCTTATGCGCCGCCTTGATTCGGTCCTGCGCCGCGCTCTCGCGCACGCCGAGGACCTGACTCGCCTCGCGTTTCGTCATTTCCGGGAGGAAGCCGCCGTCGTAGAAGCGCCGCAGTCGGGGCGGCGCGGCCTTGAAGGCGTTGTAGGCGGTGATAGCGTAACGGGCGCTCATGGCCGCCGCAGCCACGCTCAGCCCCGCGATCATAGGGGTCGCCTGCCACACGACACGCACACAAAATTTTCGTAAACAAGGCTTCAGAGTAACAACTCGCCTGATAGTGCCGCTACTGTTCTGAATTTTGGAAACGTCCATTTCTTGAGTCAAGTCATTCGGCGGAAGTGCAGGAGCTAATAAAAGGGATGGCGGCTCTGCCAACCGGGTAGCTGAGTGGCAGAGTTGGGGCTCGCACCATCCTGCCGTTATCTTGTTGACTTACTACCAGTTCTGAGAAGCAAGGGTAGTGATGTGAGTGCTGTATAAAAGCAGCGTCGTTGTGTGGCGGCACTGTCGCGCCCGCCGGTTCGTCAGGCGTGAAGCTGCGAGAAACGTAACTGCCCAAATGCCGCACCGCAAAGCGCACAGGCTAAGTATAGCTGACGAAAGACGTCTAAGATATTTCCGGGGATTTGCTCGACTGAGATTAGTTTGGGCAAGCAACAGCTTGAATTGGCCGTGGTTGCTCTTGCGACTGTGCACAGGAAAAGACGCAGGCCGCGCCGCGCTGCGTGCTCGCTTGTACTAAAAGGTTAGCGGTACGGGTACATGTACATACAGAAAATGACAGGGCTGCAGGGATGGATGAATGATGTTGTTTGTGCACAATGTAGTGCTTTCCTTTTGCCGTGCTCTGGATATTTTGGTTACACGAAGAACAAGATGAGCACGGACAGGGAAAGTGGGAGGGGAAACAAAAGGGCAAGAGTGACAAGAGGGTCACGGAATCCAACGCACGGCAAAAGGAAAGCACTACATTGTGTACAAACCTAGCAGATTAAACTAAGGAAACTACAAGGCCACGCCGAGAATGCAACACGTGGAAGCGACAAGCGGCGCCTCACGCACCGCTCGAGGAAGCACGGGGACGCTTGCGGCCCATGGCGCGGGTGAAGAGCGCCGTGGCAGGAGAAGGCATCCCGGCCGAGGAAGAAGCGGCCTCCACGCCGTCCGCAGCGGCGGACAAACCGCGCAAGACGTTGTCCGCGTGAGCAACATGGACGGCGAGAGAGACCTTTCGACGCAAGGCGGCCAACAACTTGCCCACATGCATCCCTTTAGATGCGGCTGCCTGCTTGGCTAGCTCCGTCAGGAAAGCCGTGGCGTGGCCGCCGAGAGTACCAAATTCCGTGACAGCAAAGGGAATGAAATGGATGTCGGGCCGACTCCTCACCCCTTCGGAGTACTTCTCGAACTTGGTCTTCTCAGCACGGCGGAGAGCGACTTCGGGTGACGGGGGGCTAGAAACGCCGAACAGACCGGAAACCACGGCATCAAGGGCAAGTTTTGAGCCTCGGATGCCGTGATAGTGCAAGACACCCACATCCGCGGGGAGACCGTCGTTGCCGTTGGGGAGTTGAACTAACATCGTAGAATCTGTGAGAACCTCGACGCCAACCCCGAGTGCGCCACGAACCTCGGAGATGATTTCCGCAAGGGCCGTCACTAACCAAGAGTGAGCGGTGTGGACCGAAGCATCTCCGCCGCATCAAGCCAAATGGTCTGCGAAAGGAGTGGCCCACGCATCGTCCGACATGTCAACACCCGCCGAGGAGAACGCACCCCGTATAGCTTGAACCGAGAGATGGCAAGAAGCACAAGCAGTGGGGGAGCGTAGAGTAGAGAGGATGCGGGATGAGGGTAGGCCGAGGATGCGACAGACCGCGACGCGGAAACGCGTCGTAGTGCTAAGGGAACTTGTCACGGAGCTCGCCCAAGCGACCGGAAGTAGGCGGGTCCGAAGCCAAAAACGCAAAGGCACCATGGCCGAGACGAGAGACAAAACGCCTAAACTCCGGCCGAGCGCGGTTGGAAAACGTGGGAGCGAGCTTCGCGAAGCGAAGCATGTTGACGCGCTCACTGATGTCGGCTTGTAACTTTGGAAAGATGTCCGTGGCAAACGCCGAAAGGGGTACGAGCGAGGGTAGACCATCAAGGGACCGTGCTCTGGATATTCCGTGATCCTCTTGTCACTCTTGCCCTCTTGTTTCCCCTCCCATTTTCCATGTCCGTGCTCATCTGCTTCTTCTTGTAAACAAGAAAATATGCGAATGTTATAATGCTTTGCTATTCGTCCATGCATTAAAAAAGCCATGCATCAGCAGCAAGTGCTCCAGCAAGGATGCAAATTAGACGACCGCGCTTCCATCCGCTGCCTTGATATGAAACTATCCGATTCTTAGCGCTGCTATTCGCGGCGTCTGAATCCTTATATTGATGATGCACTTACAATCCGTAGTAAGCTCCCGCGCTTCGGCCGTTGCTCCGCGTCGTTGCGATGTTGAATGGCCGTCCATGTCTACCTTGTACGATTCTTCTGATGCTTATGGCCCGGCTACATGCGTATCCCGAGTACCCGTGGCGTTCATCAAGGTTGCGTTCTCGGGGCCATGTTCTTCGCAATAGTCGCCTCTCGGGTATACAAAAAGTTGGTTGCGATTTCCCCGAACGAATCCATTGTTTGCGCTTATTCTCAAGACGGTCACTTCTTGGGACCCCCTGCGTCTCTCATGCCTATTGGCGAGGCTATGCCGGCGGCATATGCTAGCGTCGGCCTCACGGTGCAACGTGACCATCCGTAAAGACCGTTTGTATTCCCCTTTGAATGTCGGTGGTGCTGTCAATAATTTATCCAATGCACGGCCACATCATGCGTGGAGTACATGTCTCCACGGAAGGGACAAAAGTGTTCAAGGGGACAATGGGTACATATGTTTTCCTCGTGACATGTTCGAAACGGCCTTATTAAGCAAATACGAGGCCTATGGCTAACGCCGAACGGGTTTGGCAGCTCACCGGCATTCTCACAATGCGCTTCGTATTCATCAACGTTGCAGCCGCCTCGGAAACTTTGCCCGTGCGCACGGTCCCCCGTGGTCTTGGCAGGGACGAGGGCTATGGTGACATCGTTGTGACCGTCCTCGAGCGCGCTGACACTGCCACCCTTGATGCGGCGGCTGACATGATGGGCATTCCAACAACACCTATATCATACCATGCGACACTCGTTCTGAGGTGTCTCTAATTTTCCCAAACGTTTTGAAGGCATACATGGGGGTGGGAAACTTGGTTGCCTTGGCGGATGCGGCCCACGTCAGAGCGGCCGGTTTGGAAGTGGGTTCCACTATCCGTGTTTTCACAACGCAAGAAGCTCGCACGTGTACGCGGGGACACCCGCGACGATGTTCCGATGAAGCCGACCATGTACGGATGGTTAGTGATAGGTATGACTGTTGTAAGTAATACCGCATACGTATTAGTTGCAGATAGCTACTGTAAGCTACTCTAGATATGATTAGTACATGTCTAGATCGGACATACCGATAAACTGTTTGACTCGGTACAGAGCTGTCGCTAGGCTACAGCTCTCACACTTCTGTTGTCCCGACACCACGCCTGTAGGCTGGTTGTCGCCTTAACTGTTCCGTTTGCGGGACTGTGACTGTAACTACGTTTGCGTACGTTATCTTCCACACTAACTGTGTTTGCATGGTTCAATAGGTTATGGGCCCTCGCCTCACGTCACTCACGCGCGACAACCTGGTTCGGCGAGCTGCGATCGACAGCTCTCCCGCAGAAGGCAAGTTTCTTTAGACACCTAGTACTTTCAACCTGTAGTCGGCGGTATCGCCAGTATAAACTGCGATTTTTAAAACCCGCCACCACCCTCTTAAGCCAGCCACCCGCCGGAGATAACCAGCCAACCACACCGACGCACTCGTCGTGTGTGGACAGGGTGCACACAGGTCCAAGCTGGAGAACGGGGGGGTGCACTGTCGGGTGAATACGCATCCACAGGTCGCACGCCAGCCGTAGCTTACCTTTTATTTATATTTTTATACTAGCCTCGCGCATCAGCCACCTCGCGCAGCGCTCCACCTGTCCTGGCCTTGGCCTCGACTTGTGCCCCACACTGGGTGGAGGATACAGAAAAGGTGCTCTGAGACACCCCGGGGCTACAGGCCGAGGGGTCGGCGGGCATCAGGCCGTCTCTTAGCATACCGCTGTTAGGCACAAGTCCGGCTAGCGGTTTTTACCGCTGCCTGTTTTTTCCTTCAGCTCTTTCTTTTTTTTCCCTCTGTCGAAATGGAGCAGAAAAACCCGCCTGATTCACCTGCTGCTTCCCCTGAGTCAGGCTCTCACCAGAGCACCCTCGATCACCCCCCCGATACTCTCGCGCTGCTCGTTGCGCAAGTGGCGAGCTTAACTGCTCGTGTCGACTCGCAGTCGGCCGTGGGTGCTGTCGCTGCTGCGGGTGCTAATCCGCACCCCCCTGTAGCTCAGCGCCGCCACGATGCCCCACTCGAACCCGTCCGGCACAGCCACGACGGTCACACCCTCCACCTGAGTGACCATACCCAGCCTGGTTTCGTAACACCGGACGCAGAAACACTCTTTCCTGCTGCAGCCCCTGTTACCGACCCCACAGTCGCACAGCGCCGCCACGATGCGCCCCGCGAGCCCGCGCGTGCCGAGGCGCACTACGACCCCTCGCGTCACGCCATCCGGGTTGATCACCTCCCACCACCTCCCCCCTTCCCCCACGCCGGATACGCCCTTCACCACCCCGGCCCCCAAATCACGGAGGCGCCCTCTCATCTTATCCCCCCCTACCGTGACCACCCGCACTCGTACGGCCCGCCGCGTCCCATGGCCGGCCGCTCTCCCTTTCCCGGTGGCCCACCTCCTCCCTTTCATGGCCGACACTCTCCCCCACTCCAACATGGCGACCCCAACCCCCGGGGCCGTCGTCGCCCCACTATCGACCCGGTGGTCATCAACCGGGCGGCACACGAAGCCCCCGGCTTCGACAAGGACGCCCTCAACCGGTCCATGAAGATGTCGGTCCCCGTCATGTGCCCGACCACGGACTTCAAGCAATGGAAGAGGACCTTCCTTAATTTCCTCTCCATCAAGGCCGCATACCTCATTCCTCAGCTGGCCATCCGCGACTCCGGCGTCTGGCTCGACGAACAAGCGCAACACTACGCCTACACGCTGCTCCTCCATGCAGCCAGCGCGAATAAGCGCGCTGACCAAGCCATGAAATGCATTTCTCCAGCACGCCCAGACTGCGCCGCCGCCGCGTGGGACATCCTTTGTGAACGCCTTGACTGTCGGTCTTTTGCTCGCTCCTTGTCCCTCTTGGACAATCTCACGGTCAGACAGCGCCCCGGTCAGTCACTCAGTGACTATGTCCACTACATGCGCCAGACCTTTGACGAGTACAACGACACATGCCAGTTGGCTGATGGCTCCGTTGCCATCCACCCCCACCACCTCGGTCTCCTCATGCTGCGCGGCATTTCTAGCAGCGGCCCACACGGTCAGGCGAAGCAATGCGTCATCAACGCCTTCGACACGGACTACATCATGTCGGCTGATGAAGTTATGGCGAGCATTCTACACCTTGCGCACAACATGGAAGACAACCCTGCTCCGGACGCAACCGCTCCGGACATATCACCTCCTCCCATCTCCGCGTTCGTCGCTGCGGGCCGCGGCTCGCACAGCGGTCGAGGCCCACCACACCGTAACCCTCGCGGCCAACGACCCAACAAGTGTGGCGTTTGTGGCAGCCTCCACCATCTCATGTCCGCGTGCAATGCCACTGATGACGCTATTCTTAAGTGGAATCTTGCCAAGCGTAGGCTGACAGTCCAGAAGTACGGCGCCGCCGACGGCACCCCCTCTGCTCACGCTGCGCTGCTGAGCGACGTCCCTGCCGACGACGCCCCCGCCGATGACACCGATTGCCTACCCACCTTCGCAGACTGCGTTGATGACGACGCTGACGACGAGGTGAGTGTCCCATTCAGCTCTGTGGCATTCTCCTCTTCCCTCGCCCCGGGTCGTAATCTGTCACAGTTTTGGGTCGTTGATTCCGCCTGCTCGATTAACCTCACTGCGTTCCGAGATGACTTCGTGAAATTCACGCCCCCCTCCACTCCCTCTCGCGTGGGCGGTGTCGGCGTTGACGTTAAGGGCAGTGGCTCAGTGCGACTTTCTGTCAGACTTGCCTCTGGCCAGCTAATTCACCGCACTGTGTATGCACTCTACACCCCTGACCTATCATCTCGTTCAGCACAGCGTATCGGCAGACTCCTTAGTGTCAGCTGGATGCAAACTCACAGCGGTTGTGAATTCATATTCCCCTCCAACTCTGACACTGGTTTGCTTTTGGTACCCACAGGCATGGGTATGCTAGAACCGTCCGGAAACGGTCTCTACCTCCTTCCCCACCAGCCGGCCCTCCCTTCCAGCCCATCCGCCCCGCCGGCACTTGACCCCTCCCCTCAGGTTGCCCTTACTGCCCAGTGTGATCCCGTCCTATGGCACCGTCGATATGGCCACCTCAACATGCAAAGCCTTCAGGCCCAACACACTCACGGTGTCCCGACTAGCCCTGTGTTAACTAGCGCTGTAACCAAAGTTTCGTGCGACTCTTGTCTCCTTCACAAAGCCACAGCTGCACCACGCAACACAGCCGCTTGCGCGAAGCCATCCCACCCCCTCCTCAACCTGTCCGCTGACCTCTGGGGCCCGGTCAATGTCCCCTCCCCACATGGCCTCCGCTACTGCTTACTCGTCATCGACCACCACACCAACTACATGTGGGTGCGGTTCCTTAAGTCTAAAGACGACGCATGTTCGGAATTGGAAACCATCCTCTTGGACATCAAACACCTGCATGCCCGCCATCACTCCCAGACGGGCGCGTTCGCACCGGTCCTCAAATTTGACTCTGACTCTGTGTTTGAAGCTGCTGTCACTCGCCAGATGTGCGCACACCTCGGCGTCGGGGTACAGTTCTCTGCCCCATACGCCCACCACATGCTCGGCAAGGCCGAACGTCCCTGGCGCACCATCCGGGACAATGCATCGGCGATGCTCCACAACATGGCCGTTCCCAACTCCATGTGGTCGTGTGCTGTCAGCACTGTTGTATACCTTCGCAACCGCACGTACAGTCGCTCGGTCGGACCTACTGGGGGCGTCCCCCTCACACTCCTTACGTCGTCGGTGCCCAACGCCTCCAAGTTCCGCGTCTTCGGCTGCGCCGTTTTCGCCAAGGTCCCCGACAAACAACGTCGGAAACTCAGTGAAAAAGCATTTCGCGGCGTCATGGTGGGCTATCCCCCTGACGCACCCGGGTATCGTGTCTACAATCCGGAAACGCGTCGCATCACCACTTCCGTACATGTTGTCTTTCAGGAAGACACCCCAGGCTTCGACACACAACCCTCCGTCGACTCGGCCATCACCGACTCTTCGGACGACGTACCCGCAGACTCACCCCTATCCCACCCAATTGACCTCACATCACCCACACCCCTACCCCCCCCGCCAACACCTCGCCATGCTCGGCTCCGCTCCCACCCCATTCGCTACGGCGATATGGTTGCCCACCTGTCCGACTACCCACCCACACTCGTAACGGCGTGTTGTGATCCTGAACAAGGAAAAGCTCAAGAGGACATCTTTGAGCACCCTCACGTCCCCGACCTTGTCACTGGTCCCCCACACACACCTGCCGGCACGTCCCCTACTGCCATCGCCCTCCTCTCCGCCCGAGAGTGTGTGGAACCAAAATCCTACCGAGCTGCACTGGACAGCGCCCAAGCCACCCAATGGCAAGCCGCTATGCAACAGGAGTATTCCTCCCTCATCAGCAACGGCACGTGGGACCTTGTGGACCTCCCCCCCGGCCGCATGGTCGTTAACAGCATGTGGATCTTTAAAGTCAAGTCGGATACAGCCGGCGACGTCTCCCGCTTCAAAGCGCGGTTCGTCGCCAAGGGGTGCAGTCAACGCGCTGGACTGGACTACACGGAGACCTTCTCCCCGGTCATCCGCATGGCCAGCCTGCGTCTCTTCCTAACCATTGCAGCCGCCCGCGACCTTGAACTCTGCCAACTGGACATCGACACAGCGTTTCTCTACGCCCCCATCCGGGAGGATGTGTACATCCGCCAGCCCCTCGGCTTCACCGATGGAACGTCCAAGGTTTGTCACCTCAAGCGTTGCCTCTACGGCCTTAAGCAGTCCCCCCGCGAGTTCAACATGCTACTTCGTGCGTGGCTCGTCGACCATGGATGGCAACAATGCGTTTCTGACCCGTGCATCTACATCTACCGCGCCGGCCACGTCTTCGCCATGATCGCCCTGTACGTCGATGACATTCCCGCGGCCTGCAATGATGCCACCTGGCTCGCATCGTTCAAAGCCCAACTCGGCACACGGTTCAAAATCAAGGACCTAGGCGACCTCTCCCAACTCCTCGGCATGCACATTACCCGCGATCGCTCCACGCGCACAATCTCGCTGGACCAGTCCAAGTACCTGCGCGACATCCTCGCCAAGTACGGCATGTCTGACTCTAAGCCGTCGTCCCTTCCGATGGACCCAGGCTTCCTCGCCGGCCTTACACACTTGAACTCGCCTTCTCTCACAGGAGTGGCCAAGGACGTCTACCCAAGCCTCCTGGGCAGCCTTCAGTACGCCGCCGTTTGTACCCGCCCCGATGTCTCCACGGCATTGAGCATCCTCGGCTCTGCCCAAGCCTCGCCCACCGAGGCACACTTGCAGGCTCTGAAAAAGGTCCTCCGCTACCTCCATGGCACCATCAACATGCGCCTGACGTTGGGGGGGGGCATGGACCACAGTCTCCAACTCACAGGCTTTGCCGACGCTGATTGGGCCAACGACAGCAGCACCCGCAAGTCTCGCTCGGGCTATCTCTTCACCCTCGGACGCGGGCCAATCAGTTACAAGTCCAAACAACAGACTTGTGTGGCTCAATCCACGTGTGAAGCCGAGTACTACTCTGCGGCTGACGCCACCAAGGAGGGACTCCACCTCCGACAACTCCTGGGGGAAATCTTCGACTCCCCTATCACCGAAACCACCACCATCAGGGAGGACAACCAAAGCGCCATTGCATACTCCCAGAATGCCTTGGTCAGCGAGAAGACTAAACACATCGGCCTGAAGTGGCACTTTCTCAAAGACCACGTGGAGCAAGGGACCATCAAGTTGAGGTACCTCCCCACTGACCAGATGGTGGCTGACATGCTCACCAAACCCCTCCCAGGACCTGCACTAGCACGACACCGAAGTGCGATCCTTGGAGGACAAGACCCAATGCAACGCTTCATCCCGTAGCTACCTTCAGGGGGAGTGTTGTAAGTAATACCGCATACGTATTAGTTGCAGATAGCTACTGTAAGCCACTCTAGATATGATTAGTACATGTCTAGATCGGACATACCGATAAATTGTTTGACTCGGTACAGAGCTGTCGCTAGGCTACAGCTCTCACACTTCTGTTGTCCCGACACCACGCCTGTAGGCTGGTTGTCGCCTTAACTGTTCCGTTTGCGGGACTGTGACTGTAACTACGTTTGCGTACGTTATCTTCCACACTAACTGTGTTTGCATGGTTCAATAATGACCACAGCGGTGTCCCGCGCGCCGGCCTTGTGCACCGGAAAGAGATGACCGCGACAACGAACCCATGTGGTCGTTAGAGCTCGCTTCGTCGTGGGCGCGCTTGGATGCCATGTGGCGGTTCTCATGCTCTCGCCGAGTACGAACCCTCATAACCACGGCCTTAGCGATGCTCCCGAAACGTCCAACGGTGGCCCGCGCAGGCTGCGTAGCTAAAACCGGATCAAACAATGAACATATTACTCGATCCCTTGATGGTCTGCCCTCGCCCGTACCCCTTTCCGCGCTTTCTTTCCAAAGTTACAAGCCGACAATAATGAGCGGTTCAACTTGCTTCGCTTCGCTAACCTCGCTCCCACTCTTTCTAACCGCGCTCGGCCGGAGTCTAGGCGTTTTGCATCCCGTCTCGGCCACGGCACCCTTGCGTTTCGGCTTCGGACCCGCCTACAACGGGCCACCTGAGCGAGCTCCGTAGCAAGTTCCATGAACACTACGACGCCGTCTTCCGCGTCGTGGTATATGTCGCGTCTTTGGTCTGCCATCATCCCTCATCCTCTCCACTCTTCGTCCCGCCCCCAATGCTTATATTTCTTTCCATCTCTCGGAGTCTCGGTTCAAGCTGCACGGGGTACATTGAGGTCGGCGGGTGTCGACATCGCGGATGACGCGTGGGCTAATGCATTTGCTTACCACTTGGCTCGATGCTGCGGAGATGCTTCCGTCCATACCGCTCACTCTCGCTTAATGACGACCCTTGCGGACATCATCTCCGAGGTTTTGGGTTGGCGTCGAGGTTCTAGCTCCCCAGCAGTATCGACGGCCTCTTTGCGGATGTGGGTGTCTTTCACAACCACGGCATGCGAAGCTCAAAACTTGCTATTGATGCCATGGTTTCCGGTTTGTTCGGCGTTTATAGTCCCATGTCCCCCGATATCGCTCTATGCCGTGCTGAGAAGGCCAAGTTCGAGAAGTACTCAGAGGGGGTGAGGAGTCCCCCGACATCCGCTTCATTCCCTTTGTTGTCACGAAATTTGGTGCTCTCGGCGGCCACGATTCGGTTTTTTTGACTGAGTTGGCCATGCATGCAACCGCCGCCTCTAAAGGGATGCACGTGAGCAAGTTGTTGGCCTCTTGGCGTCGAAAGGCTTATCTCGCCGTCCATGTCGCTTGCAACGGATGCTCACCGCCGCGGACGATGTGGATGCCGCTTTTGCCTCGGTTTGGATGCCTTATCCTGGCACGCCGTTCTTTACCCGCGCGATGTATGGGTTGCAAAGCGTCTCCGTGCGTTCTCGCGCGGCGCGTGAGACGCTGCTTGTCGCCTCCACGTGTTGTGTTTTCAGCGTTGCGTGGGAGTTTCGTTTCTTTCTCTTGTGTCTCACGTGCTGAAATGTATGGTGTGACGAGTGCAGTTATGCAACAATACATTGCATGACAATTGTACATGTACTCGTTACTAATTTGGTCCGTACTTTTCCATCGGAAGGATGTATAACGCGGGTACGTCGTTGTTGCAATTAGAGAGGGCATTGTTTTGTAGTGTGTAGTGCCAGTACCTGCCGGTATGTACACGTACGCACATTTAATCTAACTAGAGACATGTCGAGGCCGTTGCATACTTGTCAATGCCTACGACGCATAAGGAGGTTCCCATTTTAGTGCATTCGTGTAACTTCGTCTTCGCTAATTTCATTCATAAATTTAGCGATCTTTCGGCTCTATTGACGGACTTACTCCGGAAGTCCCCGCCAAGGAAGGTTAGGTTGGCGCGTGTATGTTTGGAAGCCTTTTAAACTCTCAAGTTACGGCTCATTTCCGCGCCATATCTGATCCTTCCGGAGGTGTGCTCGGACGCGATGTTCACCGTAGCTACAACTACTTGGACAATGGGGATTCCAACAATAATGTTGCAAGACCAAGGAGGAGGCCTTCAACCATTCTCTTACCGGGCACGCAAGCTGAATCGAACTGAGCGTGGCAACACCTACTCTGCGTATGATTTGGAGGCTTTGACCGTATGCGAAGCGGTGAAGCATTAGAGGTGTTACCTTGAATGTTGCCCTAAGTTTCTTGTCGTAAAAGACCACAACACACTGCGACATCCGGCGAGGCAGCCGGACAACACCTTGAACAAGCGGCAAGCTCGTTACCTGCGGGACTTGCAACCATTTGTTGGCACGATGACACTTGCGTACCACAAGGGAGCCCCGAACGAAGCCGATCCGTCAAGCCGGAGACAAGTCTTCGTACCTCATGCCACAATTCCATTATTTTAGGATGTGAATTTTCGTAATTTCGTCATACACATAATTACGACGGAAGCCCAAGCCCTTGTTAAAGGTCGCTTATTTGAACTCAAGGATTGTTGCGGTTGAGCCTGGAGTTCGCTGATCTCTCGTTCGCGAGGGGTACTCCCAAGACTCGTTGGCGCTCTTGACCACGTCCGTCCGAGGCGACAATCAACACGTCTCATGTGACGTGCTCCCGAGGGTCGTGTGGCGTTTCAAGACTTAAGCCGAGAGCTAGGCTGGGCTACTTCAACCAAGGCAGTGGAGGGAAGAGACAACTCACTCTTCCAATGCTCTTTTTAATTACATTCAACTCTTTGCAAAACAGTTACGCTCTCGCACGTTCTTTCTGCATTAGTTGCCGTATTTAATTGTTGCGCAAGTTGTTCTCTAAGTAAACTATGGCATTGATATGATGATGGGCATCCTTCATTTCATTACATCACCCGCCTATTCGGTTCCTTCATAATGAATGGGGGCAAAATAATCCGTGTTTATATCGACAAGCTACATGACAACATTTCGAAATGTAATATATTCCGAACTGCTAACAACCCTAGTACGTTTTCGGTGTATACAATCGAGCTAATAATTTAGGAAACGTCTCAACGCTAACAACCTACCATACGTCGCAAAAGGCCGATATCTGACCGACCGAGTTTTCGGCTTTACCCGTGTATGTACTAGACTTTCTCCGCAAGAACAACCATTGTCGTTTTTTTACAGTGCATCGCAGTTGCGGGCCCAGGCGCCATTCGCAAAGTGGCATCCAGAAGCCCGGCACAGGCGGTACCTCAAGAGGCTATGGTGCCATAGAAAGCAGGCAGCAATTGAGTGCTGGATTCGACTGTTTGTAAAATAGTTGGCCGTCATGAGTGCTGCGCTTCGTGAACTGGATGACCTTAAACGGCTGCTGGAGTCTCAGACAGCGCATCTCGGCAGTTCGCGTCGTCGCCCCTCCTCCGCTTTCAGCAGCCCGCGCAGTTCCGCCATACGTGACGGAAGCATGCTTGGTCGGAGCGTGGATGGTGGCGTAAACGGCTATACGTCGATGTTATCCCATACCGAGGTATACTACCCTTTCTGAGCGCTACCCATCTTCGGGTTGTGTAGACAGTTGTTGCCGCGGCGGGGCGTCACTGCGCCGGATATAGTACTTAACAACGAACATAGAAACGGCATGGAGCATGCGCCATGTGTTGTGCTTCGCCAGTTCGCCTCAACGCTGATGTTACGCACGAGCTCAAAGCCCCTAGAATCATTCGTAAAGTTATCTATCTATATATATGATATCCCTTGATATTGCCCAACGTCCCCTTGTCCCCAACTCCCTTCCATTGTTATTCAAGTCCCTCGTGGCGGTGCTAGCGGGTTTCTTGGCAAGGCCATGGAATTCCGGCGCCAAATTGCCGCCAGCTTTCCACTTGCAGTGCTAAGAGAATGAAATACAATGGCTTTGAAAAAAAATATGGAAACGTGCTTTCGTGATGGGAGAAATTTTCACGCGCGTCTGGTTCTTACACCTAGGAAAATGTGGAACGGCTGAACAAGGCAATGGAGGCGGCGGAGGAAGAAATGGAGGCGGCCTTTCGGCGAGCGGGCGATATCCACCGCGTGCAGGTAAAACGTCGCGAAACCGAGTCCGCAGAGCTGAAGCGGCTGCTTCAGGCGAAAGAGGAGGCACTGGAGAGCATGAAAGACACCGTCACACACGCAAAGCGGACGCTGGAGTCCAAGCTAGCGCAGACGGAGTCCGCCCTGGCACAACGAGACGCCGAGGTGTGTCAGTCGAGAATTCGAGATACTTACTTGCATAGCACGCACCAACTCCTGTGGAGATTCTCTCGTGCATCATATCACCAACTTCTTTTTTCTTTATATTGTTTAAGAAAGCATATGGTGATACGCAGTATTTACGTGCACCTCTGCAAAAGATCGAAAGTATTGCGTATTTTGGTTCACGCGAGTCGACCGACTATCAGGAATTCATGTATTACTTGGCATTGCAGAAAAGATATGTCAAAAGCAGCGGCAGACGAATGACTGGCATATACTTCGACGACAGTATAACCAAAGATCAAGTATTTACACAAGTGATAAGCCGAATGCATACGACATGACACGCACTCGACGGCGGTGCGCAGCTGCTTGGCCTGCAGGACGAGAACCGTCGGCTGCGCGCGGAGGTGCGCACGCTGAAGGACGAAGTGGAGAAGGAAGCCACCAGCGTGCACTTTGCAACGGAGACGCTGTCGCGGAGGGACGCGGAAATGCACGGTAAGCTGCGCGAGCTGAATGACACGGTGAAGGAGCTGAGCGAGGCGAAGAGCAGGCTGGCGTCCAAGCTGCAGACGGAGGTGCTCGAAAAGGTGCGACGCGTGCTGACAATTGGTATTGGCGTGACAGATAGGGAGGGGCGGATGGGAGAAGAGATGGAAACACTGCAACGGGGGAATGGTGACGTTTTACAGCCTCCCTTCTTTCAAACGAGATGAAGAACAAAAGATAAATGAATGAGAATGGGCACAGCATTTCTGAAGTACCCAAAATGTCACAAGTTATCACTCGTCCACAATCCAGAAAGCAACCAAAACAGCACAAAGATGGTTCTGACACGTAACTGTAGAGCATTCTCGGCTGAAGCAGTCAGGCATGCAGAACTGAACGGGGAAAATGAAATGAAACAAAGGGGTGTGACGCGAACACTTTGACCGATTTGGATGGAATCTTAAGTAGCGTAGAGTAATGGACGTGAAAAGGGAAGGCAAAGGCAAAGTATCAGAATGCAAGTTGTGAGACTCAGTAGCCTTCAGTGAAATAAAGTAAGCAACTGAATTCGTGCGAAACAGAAAGTGTCGAAGACAAGTGCAAACACGAATGAAAGAGACGAACGCAACTGGACTGTTGATAGAAATGAGAAACAGGAGCAGCAGGAGAGTTCTGCCTTTAGCGCAAAGGATTCTTGAAAGAGGATCCTGAAAGGAAAAAACTCGAGCAAATAAATCAGATGTATCTCTTGTTTTCAACGACATCCAGAAATAAAGCGAAACGACAGGTGATCATCAAAATGAGATGAGTGTGAGTTTTTTGCGAGACAGCACTGTGGGGAAGGGGAGCGGGGAATGTTTACAGTCATTCGTGTGGTGGGAAATCCAACAGGAGGCGCTGCAGAAGCGGCTGCAGACGTTTCAGGCTGAGATGGACGCGGTGAGGATGGAGTACACGGCGGAGCGAGACAGCAGCAGGACGGAGGTGTCGACGCTGAAGGAGAAGGTGCGCGTGGAGGAGGAGATCCGCAGGGAGTATCAGCAGCGGTACGAGTCGGAGAAGGCCAAGCGGAAGCTGTCGTCGGTGGGGAAGGAGCGCGAGTCGACGACGCTGAAGGAGCTCGAGAAGAAGCTGCGCTCGGAGCGCCGCTGCCGAAAGGCATCGGAGAAGTGGCTCAAGGCGGAGCTCAACTCCAGGGTGAGTAGAGCCCCCCCCCCCCCCCCCCCCCCCCCCCCCCCCCCTTGCGCACACACACACACACACACACCACCACCACCACCAAAACAATGCTGACCCTGCTCAGCTTGCATCTGTTGCAGCCGTTGTCGATTCATATGGCAGATGGTGGTGAGGAGGAATGCATGTATTATGCCAGTACGGGATGAAATATCAACGGATTTCTCCCTTTCCTTTGTTTATATCACTTTTTTCTTAGAGAGGAGATGGATAATTAGAGAGGTCATTTCCTGAGAAGTAATGCGGAGGTAATGGAAAAAGGGGGAGACTGAGGGACTTTAATAAAATGTGCGCGCGGGCGCGCGTGTGTGTGTGTGTGTGTGTGTGTGTGTGATTCTTTATTTGGGGGAAAGGGAGGAACCACAAACACACAAACCCTAAACCCAAACCATAAAACCCTAAATTCACGAACCTGAGCGTGTAGCTCGAGAGCGGGCTTGAGATTTTAGGGTCATTCGTATAAACCTAGATACCACAAGCATATTTAGGAGATGGATGAAGGAGAGGGGAGGTAAGGGTGCACATGGCAGAGTTCAGTGGTGAGGCAAAAGAGATTGAGGAGGGAATGGCGCCAAATCAAACAATCACGGACATATCAGCCTTTGACTGTCGATACTGAGGATTGCGAGATGGATATTAGGAAATTAAACACACACACACACACACACACACACACACATGCTCTCACACACAGGAGTGTCACATTCACGCACGCGCATGCGCAGCCACACACACTTGCGCACACACGCACACTCAGGCACCTACACATTTACGTATATAGGGTCTATAAAGATGAAAAGGGATCGACGGGAGGGAGGGAGGCGTGAAGGGGATGAAATAGTGCAAGACTTGATTATTTCAAATTCATTTCGCTCTCAAACATTATTATATAAATGAAAAACTCCCTACTGATCTCATTCACACATGGTAACCTCGCACGCCATGGCTTGGCCCATTTACAGGAGGAGCTGGAGACGCTGTTCCTGGCGCTGCGCGACATCGCGCTGGCGAAAGATAAGCACAGCTCTGAGTTGGGGCTGGACGAAATCGCGGCGCTGTTGGAAGAAAGGCGCACGCGCGCCGCGCCGCCCTCCGGCCGATACGTCAGCCCCGACCGACGCGCAACGCACTCGGCACCCGCGACCGGCCGCGCGAGGGACGCGTACTACCACAGCTACTATTACGACCGCGACGCGCACTCGCCTGTGCGAGACGCGCTGCAACAGGAGTTTGAAGTATCGCGGCGCTTGCTCGACGAAGACAACTGCCGCTTGAAACACGAGCTGCACGAGGCACGAAGGATTTTGACGGAGCGCCTGAGCTCACCCCCAAGGCGCAGCAGGCGACTGTGAACGCCCCTCCTCCCCATACTTTTTAGGTGTTAGGGATTTACTATCCCCCTCCCCCCCCCCACCACACAAACACACCCACACACACGAGCGTGTGTATGTGCTTTGCTTTCGTATCTGCCATAGTTTGTGCCCGTCCTTGAGCCCAACGGTTTTTAGAAAAATGGTCGCGGAAAGCATCATTGCAGTGGAACGTGCAGACGTGCGTGAGCTTCCGGCTAGGCTCATCGAGACGCCACTTGACGTCACGTGTCTCCAGCGTAGCATACGAAACCGAGTCTACCGTACATTATGGAGTTTTTCTACAGCTGCACCACAACTCACTGTCATATCACCAACAAATTACCATACTTTGGGATGCACGTCGCCACAGCTAACCACCGTCGTTGTAGTCCCTGCTCCAATAAGCGTGCCTGCGTTGATTGCATCCCCCGCTCTCTCTCGTTTTGTGTCTCATTGGTGATTCCCTGATATCATATGTAACCTCATTGGACTCCACTACCATCGCAGTTACAGTCCCTCGTTATGTATGTAGCCCTTGAAATCTCGTGTGCCTACTTTCAGTCTCCGACCTCGTCTCCTTTACCTTCCACCTCGTCTAGCCTTCTCCCTCTACATTCAGACTCTTTGCTAGATACACTGCGCAGTACATTGGCTTGTGTGCTATGTCATTTGGTTTGCTTGCGTTTAGGACTTCTCGTCACGCAGAGTAAATAAGGCCACCTACAAGGCAGCACATGGTCGCATTATTAGACGGAAGCGGAGCAGCCCATATTTAAAACGTCGCTGCCTGCTACACCCACTCGGTACACGCACACACGCAAGTTAACGACACACACACGCACGCATTCACACACACACACGCACACACACGAACACAACACACACACACACACACACATGAATACACACGCACACACACACACACACACACACACACACACACACACACACACACACACACACACACACATATGAATACACGCTCAAACACACTCACACACGCGCGCGCACATTTACAAACAGACAGACAGACAAACACATACACACAAGCACACACACACACGCGCGCCCGCAGGTACAAACAGTCAAACAAAAACATACCCACACATGAATATACACACACGCGCGCGCGCGCACAGTTACAAACACAAACACACACATGAATACACGCACACACACCCGCGCGCACAGTTACAAATAGACAAGCAAACGCGCGCGCACACACACACACACACACATACACACACGCACACACACGCGCGCGCGCACACAGTTACAAACAGACACATAAACACACCCACAGTTTGGCACCATCTATAGCTTACACGGTTAGTGGTCATAAGACAAAGCAGCGCTGACCTGTGTCGCTGCACCGAGGTCGATTGGGGCACCTTCGCTTCCCTCCTCCGCCATCTCCTTTAATGCCTGATCAGCACACCGCACCAAATCAACCTCCCCTTCGTCAACACAGTGACGCCGCGCCCTTGCTTTAGGGGCAAGGGTGGTCAGAACTTGGCATGACAGGCACCGACACATGCGCACCTGCTCCTCCATCCTAACATGCCCCACATCCATAAACCGCACCAAGTAGCCGTAGGCCCCAGCCGCAGTGCTGGCCCAGGCCTACGCAACGGAAACGCCGCATTGTTGTCTTACGTTATATTCGCCCGTGTGCACATCAATTGTGAAATAATTCACATATTTTGCCATCCGTCACCATAAGCAACGGCATACGCAGCAAGGGGCACGCTCTCACCTGAAACTCGGCGCGTGTCCACTCAAAGCGGTGGTCCGGGTTACGCAGCCTCCCCTGCCATCCACAGCACATCTACATATCAGAAATGCAGGCCTTGCTCTGCAGCCTCGCGCCAAGTGGTGGTCAGGCAGTTCAGCGCACCTCTGGGCTACGTTTTTTGGTGACATGTCCGATAACGGCATTGTATTCCACGTTTGGCGTCGTCACCAGCAGCGCCTTGGGCCTCAGTGCACCCAGCAGGACGGCAGGTACGGCCTGCACATGCAAGCACATCAGCCACTATAGAGACGCTAAGTGATAACAGGAACGTCCTAAACACACACACACACACACACGCACACACACACACACACACACACACACACACACGCACACACACACACACACACACACACACACACACACACACACACACACACACGCTTCCCTTGAGTGATACAGTTACTGTGAAATAGCGACAATGACGCTGGTGCAGGGTAGGCAGAGGTATACGACAATACACACCTCCAGTGGCGCGGGGTCCAGATGCTCGACCACCTCCACCATCACAGCCACATCGCAGCCGGTGAGACCGCCCCAAGCCTGCGCAGGACCATTAGTAATGCATGGGCGCTCATCAGCGGGCACAAACGCTGTTGTCAACGGCGGAAATGGCGAGTATTATGCGGTGTTGGTGGCATGCATGCACGACGTGCTGTGGTGGTGGTCATACCGCGGCGTTCCGAAACTCGTCCGTCATGATATCGGCTCGGAGGAGTGTCACCTGCGATGGAAGGGAAGTGGGTGCACCCCTATCTTCATCTGCCCATCTATCTTGTTTGAGAGAAGCTACTATCAAACAAATTAAGAAGATGGGTCAAAGAAGAGATGGGCGGCTTTCCTCTCCAGAACGAGCCTCGGAACGATCTAGGCAGGTAGGGATGCGAAGCAGCACTTGGGTTCATTACGTACCTGGGGTGGCGAGGCAACACGGCCTGCCGTGGCTGGCGTCATTTTCACAGGCTCTCCTACGCCGTGCATGTCGTGCACGCGGTTGACGGAAAGACCTTCACAGGAGAGACTGGTTGATGCAACAATACCGCGATCACACAAACACACACGCACAAACACATGAAGACATACGCACGCACAAACATAGACACGCACACACATATGAAAACACACACACACACACACACACACACACACACACACACACACACACACACACACACACGTGAAGACAAACAAACGCACGAACATAGACACACACAGCCACACATATGAAGACACACACACACACACACACACACACACACACACACACACACACATTTTAGCAAGTCGATCCCGTATGATGCTATTCTACTGTGGATGCTTATTCGCTGTTTATACTGCCTACCCAGAGCGGTTTCAGAAATGTGCTTGTGTGTGTGTGTGCGTGTGTGTGTGTGTGTGTGTGTGTGTGTGTGTGTGTGTGTGTGTGTGTGTGTGTGTGTGCGTGTTTCATACATTGTGAATTTATATGGTTGCAGCAATTAGTTTAGGGCAATATACCGTGATTGCGTGTATTCACGTGAGCGACAAGCTCCTCGAAGAAAAACGCGATATCACTGTGAAATAATGTCAAAGTGTGGAACCGACCGCGATACTCACCTCTTCAAAGTGGTCGTCGCTTCCGTGATGGCGCTCTCGCGCAGGTCCACACCGCAAATGAAGGCCGGGCGATGCGGGGGGCGGGGGCCGGACGGTGACGGTGACGCCTCTTCCGACTTGTCCAGCAAGTACTCCTCCAGCGCCCCCTCCCCACACCCCACATCCACCACCACCCGCGCCCCCATCCCGCCCAACAGCTCCGACACCAGACTGTACCGTTGCTGCGCCAACCCGGGCACGAACAGGCCGCCATGACTGTCGCCATACGTCCCCTTCACGTGCGTCACGCACAGCGAGAGCGCGGTCTCCATCCGGCAGCCTGCCGGGATGGCATCCGCGTAAAGGCCCTCAGCTATGAGGAACGGGTACACCAGGCGATGCCCTGCACGGTGGAAACCGAGCGGCCAGGCCATCGACCCTGAGCCCCCCACTCTTTCCATCTTCATCACGAAATCTTCCACCTGGACGCGGAGACCACAGCCATCGAGCCTTACACACACACACACACACACACACACACACACACACACACACACACACACACACACACACACACACACACACACACACACACACGCACACACATATAGACACACACACACTCCACCTTGACGTAACCAGCAGCTCGCGTGCTTTATACACACACACGCACACACACACGCACACACACACACACACACACGCACACACACACACACACACACACACACACACACACACACACACACACACACACACACACACGCACACACACACACACACACACATATATAAACATATCCCTCTCTCAAGGTCAGAGCACGGAAGGAAGCGAGGTGGAGTCAGGTGGGGCTCACCTGTTGGCACACTGTGCCGCTACCCAGGCACACCCGCAGCGCCTCATTTGCCTCGAGCGTTGACCCGCTGGCGAGCTCAGACACGGTGTAGGAGACCCGGATGTCGCTGCTGCTGCTGACCTGGTGGGAGATACCGCCAACCAGGAAGCATCATCCCCATGCGTGTCAGCGGTCTGGGGCATATGAGGAAAGAGGAGTATTGAAACTGTGTAACGAAAATGCACAAACTTAACAGCGCCTGGCAAACGCTGTTTCATGATAATGGGCCAATAAGAAAGGGAGTCAGATCGCATTAACATTAATGCACAGCGCATTTTGAACGTAAACAACTCGTGCCCTAATACCCCTGCTGCTGTTTCACTTCTGCTTCCTTGTCATGGAATGACATTTTTGCTCAGTCCCCATAATTTATATGTGATCACTCAATCCATTAAACTTTGCCAAAGTGGAGTGAGTTTCGCATGTTGCGAACAGACAGAGGCAGGCTAGCTCACCTGCCGCCCCGTCGTAGCAGGTGACACGTCCATTGAGGGGCTCATCCTGGCGGTGTCGTCCGGTAGAGTGAGGTCAGTGCAGCGGAGCGGGGCGAGCAGCTTCACAGCTCGCACCTGGTGTGCCAATTTAGACATTTCGCTGCATTGTCAGTGTTGCATCGCAGTCATGAAACATAGGGTCGTGGGCATTGCGACCCCACAAGTTATTTACCTGAAGTTGATGGAGTACGGACAGAGAAGCATTGCCCTCAGCAATCAGCGCACTGTGCAACACAAGTGCAGGCGACAACACCATCAGAGCTCCCCAACCCTCCCTCCCTCGCGTACTCTCACTGCCACAATACTCCATCAACTGAGAAAGGGTCGCTGAAAAAATGAAGTGGGTGAAATGAGATACAACAAGATGAAAGTTGACATTAGATGAGATGAGAGATGAAGTAAATTTTGAGGCAACATGTGATGACATGAGAAATGACACGATATCAGAGGAAACCAAAATGAGTTGGAATTGAGTAAGGATAGAAGGTGAGATATGACGAGATATTGATGATGTTGATGAGAGACGACAGGTTTTCAGATGAAGTCAGATTACATGAAACTGAGTGAGATAGGACACGAACAAATAGATGAGATGGGACGAAAAATGGATGTGAGATGAGTTAAAAGATGAAGTGAGGTGTGATGGTGTGACGTGAGATCAAGAAAAACAAACCCGCAATGGCCAATCGCATAATATGAGAGATGGCATTAGTTGAGGGGAATTGTCAGGTTAAATGAGACCAATCACATGACTTGAGCCGGGGAGAGGTGAGATGAGGCGAGATGAAAGATGAATTCGGATACGAATAGAGGAGATGGTATGGGATGAGGCAGGAACATGTGAACGGGCGAGAGGAGTTGGGGTGAGGTGAGGCGAGGTGAAATGGGTTTAGAGGAAAGATGAGGTGAGCTGAGTTGCGAGGTTGGATGAGTTGAGTTAGATAACATGAGGTGTGATGGGTTCTCGCTGCTACAAAACAATATAGGGCTGGGTCACCCGGTATTTAGCTCCAGCTCTCACCTGCTGCCTGAACCGCACTCCAGAATGTCTGCGTTCTCGCTATCCCATCCATCACGCAGCGACACAGTCGACCTGAACATCGGTTTCCGTCGCTTGGTAAGCTCCAAATCATGTATTGACTACCCATGAAAGCACTCAACACGCATTCCTACCGGCTACCGGCACTACACCTGAACGCGACGTTATTCGTGTCTACCGGTGGCGCGCTGTTCTGCTGACACCCACTGGTTTCGTAGCTTGGGGGGCTGAGGCAGAGCGCCAGGGCAGCGTCGGCGAGAAGTTGGTGTGGGGAGATGGAGCTGCGCCACGGGGGGCTACGCACGAGGGAGGCGGAGAAGGGTCAACCCCCGTTGTGATCGCTATAATTGATGAGGCAAATTGACTTGTGGAACGTAAGACAGTCTGACCTGTAAGATGAGGGGAGGCGTAACAGCCAGGGCGCCTGCATGGAGAGGGCGAATCGAGACTCGGGCAGCAGCAACGCCCATACATTGAGAAACTGTTCCAGACCAAATTCCTGCGCCGATGGTGACTACAAATTCAGATAATGCAGACAACAGGCCGTAGGCCGAGGAATAAAGAAATTGTGTCGTCCGCAACTGGAGTGTGATGATGTGATCGGTCGGGGAGTGTATACAAATATGTGTGCATGTGTCTTTTAGCAGATGTATGGGTGAATGGGTGCATGCATGTTTCTTCGAAAGTTCATTGCAAGTTATCTTTTGCTACGTCCAGAGGAACATTTATTCGAAAGAGTGCAAGGCAAACGCCAGAACGTGTGTACGTGCACATGTGCGCGTGAGCGCGCGCGCGTGCGTGCGTGTATCTGTTTTAGCGGATGAGTAGGGACAGGCACAGCGTGCGTTTGTTTATGTGTGTGTGTATGTGTGCGTGTGTGTGTGTGTGTGTGTGTGTGTGTGTGTGTTTTAGCGGATGGGTGGGGACAGGCACAGCGTGCGTTTGTTTATGTGTGTGTGTATGTGTGCGTGTGTGTGTGTGTGTGTGTGTGTGTGTGTGTGTGTGTGTGTGTGTGTGTGTGTGTTTTAGCGGATGGGTGGGGACAGGCACAGCGCGTGTGTGTTTATGTGTAACACAGTGTGTGTGTGTGTGTGTGTGTGCGACTGTGCGTGAGTGTGTGTGTGTGTGTGTGTGTGTGCGTGTGTGTGTATATTGGTTTGTGTGGGTAAGAAGGAGTGCAGATCAAAGTGCAAGTGCAAGGGAGTAGTTGAGAACATGTGGCTGACCTCCCACACCATTCCGCCCCGCCCCTTATTGACACGGCAGACGGTGAAGAGCGCATCCCCCATGACAGGACGGCCCGCAATCCAGGAAGCCCTGCGGTTCAGCCCTCCTTCATCGCCACCGGCCATTTCGCTGAACAAAGTGTACATCGACGCCTGATGCCCCTCCCTGCACGCCATCACATCACATGTCATCCCCAAAGCAGCCGAAGTCCCAAGGTTGGACACACGGTGCCTTACACTCACCAGGCATGGCTTACCTATAGCCAGTTCCCGCTGTCCCTGGAGTGCCCTCCTAGTTGCCATGCACGTAAGGGAAACGGAGGGCGGCTCAAGTGTTTAAACCCTAAAATTCAAAAAAACTTAATTGATTAAAACAGAAAAGTGGCTGTGTTGTGTGTGGAGAAGTGACTAACCTGAGGTACCGCAGACTGACTGGGGACGCCCACCTGCACACGCAGGCGCAAAGCTGAGACGAGGGGAGGGAGAATCATGCCCCGCCCCCAAAAAAATATAAATATGTATACATATACGGGCGTGTTCATTGAATGGTCTCCTGTACACATTAACATCTTGTGCATCCAACATTTCCCCTATTCTGGATTTTGTCAGGATTGGGATTAGCTTGTTTGCAATTCACAAATTTGCGAGCATCTTTACCCACAGTCAATACATCTGTGAAGTAGTCAGAAATCAGGATTCGAGAAGCACCAACACGCTTGGACCGTCACGTGACTATGCATGTATCAAGCCGTCACCGAATGACGGATCTGGGAAAACTTACAAGTCGCATTCTCTTCACCTTATCCATTTGCATACCCAACATCTTATACTTATGTGGTCAATGGATTAGAGGAGGGGGGTGTTCGAAAAGAACAAGGCCAGCAACCTTTCCGTGGTGCATGACCTCGCACGAGCTGCCCTTCAGCGCCTCAGCCACCTGTCGCGGCGACCCGACAGATACATCAGACTTCATCGCCACTCACACCTGCTTGCCGAGTGCCAGAAAGAGCCAAGCCCATGCTCTGCATGCTGAGGGTGAGACTGCATGTAAAAAGGGGGAGGGGGGGAAGCGTTGCCTGCTGAAGATGGAACCCGCGAGTGCTGAGATCCACTTCCGTCAGTGACTGCTTCGCATCCGCTGCTACCAAAGTAGCTCGTACCGTCCCCAGAGCCCCCTCCGCTGTCTTGCCTGCGTCCCCCCTGCTGCCCCCATGCTCCTGTCTGTCTGCCGCGTATCTGTCAGCATCGTGGATTGCGTCAATCGCTTCGCACACAAACACCCCCCCCCACCACACACACACACACACACACACACACACACACACACGTGAAAGACAAACGCACGCACAAACATATATATGCACACACATATGAAGACAAACACACACACACACACACACACACACACACACACACACACACACAAACATGCACATGTGAAGATAAACACACGCGCAGACACATGGATATGCACACACATATTGAAATACTCACACCACTACACCCACACATACGTAAACAGCGATAAATGACAAAGATCACAAATTTACAGCAATTGCCAGCCTGCTTGCCTGCCTAATTCAGAGGATAGGAGGGCATTTGAGTGTACAGTAGTGGGCTGATCACCTAAATTGCCGTCCATCATTGGCAATCTCTACTTTGGGCCCATCACCCCCTTGACCGCAGCTTTCCTCCTCACCCAACGACCGCCAGGCCGCCGCTAACCAGGGAGCCGGGACCCCTCCCTCCCCCTTCACCTGCTCCCCCGTCTCGTCAGCGCACCACCGGCGCAGTGCTCTGCTGCCCAGTGCGGCGCTCACGGGTAGCCACCCCTCCGCGTGCTGCTCCGCCTCTCGCCGCAGGAAACGGAGCTCCCGCTCAGTCTGTCCGCCCAACCGACTACTTGGTCAGAAGTTCCTCAGCACACAGACTGCTCACATCTGTTTCATGCGTTGAGAAAAAACTAGAAGTCCCTTGGTGTGTATATGAGATATTTGTTTACCAAATAACAAATTCGCATACAATATAGGGTTTAGTGTTTTTTCATCCTAAAACTTAAAATGTGGAGGGCTTGACCTTGTCACAGCAGGCCGCCTCCAGGGCTTCTCGGGCGCTGGAGAGGGCTGGTCTCGTGCTCGGGTCCTGTGACCGGGGGAGCAGGTGAGGAAAAGAGGCGATGTACTCCAGCGCCTGCTCCGACGCGGCCGCTTCCGCCGCTTTTATCTTTCGACCGTTCCCGGTGAATTCGGCGCCGGGAACGCCTGCCACCTCGGGTAAGGCCAGTCGGCACACGAAGCAGCCCGCCTCGTCGCTAAAGGCAGTAGAGAAGGAGAGCGCGAGGCGGTGCCTTTGGGCAAACTCGTTCAGGCGGCCCTTAGGGTTCGCCATCCTACGTGGAACGCCCCAACACGTGGGTTACTCTCACAGTGATGCAAACCTTGGATTTTTATATTCCGACTATTTTCCGTGTCGACGTAAGCAATCTGACTATCTTGACTCTTGGCGTAAAAACAGGCGCAGCACCGCCACGTGTGCGACACCTCGTCGCAGTGCTCCGTGTGTTTGACTGCGTGTCTCCAGTTATGAAAGCCTCCATATTAACTATGAAGGCGCGCGGCCACGGACAGATGTACCACCAGCCACCATGGACAGCAATGATTTATAGCTGCTTCTGCTGCGTCTTATCGACAAGGCCTACGAAACGTCGCCCGTTTACAAATACATGTACAAAATTTAAAACAATATAATACACTCCTCCACAAAAGTCCGGACATGCATTATGTTAAGCATAAGCTAGTCAAGAACACGCTCCCCTCTCACCACGTCAAGCACGACGATACCCGAGTACCACCCAATTGTAGGAGAGCCGAGAAGCAAGCAGTAAGCCGCCATCCGGGGTGGTTAGACCTCAGCTTAAAGCGGGTGTTGTCGGTGGAGTTTGTCAAATTAAGCCCATAAACTCCCGAGAAATTGTCTGAACTGCACACGTCATTCTGAGCGCCACGCTTGGGCATTGCTCAAGCGCTCATACCAAGCTGCATATTTCTCTGTGTTTCACATAACCGTATTTTTGGGGGGTTTTTGGAGGGGGTTTGGAGGCGTGGGTGCCGTGTTCAATGCGCGAGGTTTGGTTTGCGGGTGTATGAATAGAGCACGGAGGTTCACGCCGCTGGCACGGGTGATTTTTTGGAAAGCAGGCGAGCAAAAACGCACATGACGCAGGTTTGGATAAACACTGCACGCTGTAAACATGCGAGGGCGATTGGCTTAGGGGAGGGGCGAGGTCCAACTTGGCCGTTAGGGACGCATCACGTTGGCGGTGGTGTTTGGAATGCTTGGGTATGTGCTTGTGCCAACCACACCCGCCCCACGCGTGGCACGCGTCGGGAATTGGGCTCGGAGGTCAATAGGAATGAAGAATTGGTAGACATATATCGACAAACCCCGCACAAATCGTCTCAGGAGGTGAGCCGACTTCGATGGGTGTTGCTTGGCACTGCGGCTCAGCGGTGCCGGAATAGTTTGTAAATTAAAATAATTCATAACAAATCGATTTGTGAGAGTTTGAACTCCGGAGTAGGTGCGTTCGACGCGCATTGAAAAGACGCGTCCAACGGTACCTGTTATAAAAAGTTTTAACCATATATTAGGAAGTTGTGATCGCTTGAACATTGTTGCCGAAAGCGGCTTGCCCTTGGGTTGTGCGCATATCGGTGGTAAGTCTACATACGCGATTTCTTGCGTTTCCCCCACAGCGGCCTGCCCAACACCTCCTCCCTCCGTCGCCTGTGCATAATATTTGCGCGACCGTCGCATCAGCGTTCATATTGCGGCGTTGTGCGCCCGTTACTCTTTTCGTCTACCAAGCACGGCGACTGTTTGAAAGAGCGTGCCGCACGGGTGCGGGCGCGATAACCCCAAGTAAACATGCCCGGCAGTGTTCGAACTCGCCCCTCGCAGTTGTCGGTGCATTCCATTTTGCGCGCAAAAGCATTGCCTGGGATTTCAGGACATTTGTCAATAAAATCGACGCATGATTACATTTTCTACTTGCGCAGGTGCGAAATCTTGTCCGGACTTTTGTGGAGGAGTGTATATCGCTTATATAATTATTTATCAGCACAAATGCACTTCGCCACAAAAAGTCTGAACAGATGTAGTAGTTCATTATGCAGTGCTTCTGCTACACAGACGCTAGTCGAGTTGTGGAACCACCAAAAGAAAATGTAGGACCGGTGGTTAGATCTCGCTTCGGCTTGGGCGCCTTAGATATATCATACCGCATACTACGATGATGCGATCACGTTGTATAGCATCGCTCAGTCGTCCGAAACCCCCACATCAACGGCCTTGGGCTTATGGAGATGCTACCCCCGAAACGTCCGACAATGACTCGATATCGCGCGCCGGAGTTTTACATCAAGTCCAAGCCATAATAGTGCCCTTGCATTTTGCTTATGACCCATCTACAACGAAGCGCTTGAACGATCTCCGTGAAAGAATCCCGGAGCACACCGACACCGTGTTCAACGTCGAGGATTGTGTCACCTCTGAATTGCCACCACTACGTACCCTCTCCGCTTTTTGCTCCCCACTGCTCGTGCGTATTGACAACTTGAGCTCAAGGTATGCGTATTGCCTTCACTCGTGTTGAAAAGTGTTGATTAGCCGGATGAGGCGTAGGCAACCGCATTTATGGACCCCTATGCGCGATAGACGGTGACTCTTCGGTCCTAACGACTCACTATTGGTAGGTAATGCTTCTTGCTGAAATCCTTTGCGAAGTCGCGGCGCATCAATGGATAGGGTCAATGTACTCACATAATGTCCTACTAGGTTAGTGTAGCTCCCCAACAACAACAACCGCCAGCCTCCTTGCGGACGTAGGTGTGGCAGTTTGCTTTAGAGCATATTGCGTAACAATTTATTTCAACTAATGCCGAAAGAATGCGCGTGAGCGTGACTGTTTTCCAAAGCAGTTGAATATAGTTAAAGAAAATAAAAATGGAGAGGGTATGTAGTAACCCTTATTAGGTGGAAGTTGCCATTCTCGTTCCAAATTCCCCCGATGGATTGCTCATAGTTGGTTCCGCGACCGGAGGAAGCGATTACCTCGAAATTAGTTGTATGGAAGTTGCCATTAAAGTAAGATTATATACGAATTACATGGCACCCGTACTATGATAGCCCGGTGGCCGCCACTACATGTACTAGTACCCGATGCCGCCCGCGTCGCATACGGCTAGCATCCGGCAGTACAACACTTGTTGCCCGCCACATGCGTCTCCATTGTATCGCAGCATCAACGCTAGCAACGATAATGGCCTTGCTTCGTTAATCATTAGTCAAAGCGAGCGTAAGTGCGTTAAAAAAAGTCGCAAAGCCACGGACGGGTTCCTCAGGATCGGTAATAACAACGGTGGCATCTCTTGAAAATATGGTCAAACGAACATACCACACGGGTCGAGCGAGATAATAACGCCGCACTAGCCCTTCGTATCGATGTGAGCGGCGTAAAACCTGGGAGCGCTAGCGAGTATATGTTGGGATGGTGGGGTGCTCATTCAAAGGTGGTGACGACGCACGAGGTGGTGTGAGCGGGCCGCGCTAGCTGCTAATCAAGATGGGGCGGAAGTCGCGCGCCGATAGCATGTCTGCGTTAAGGCTAGGGATCGATGGTATCGCCGATACTTTATAAGAGTATTCTGCTAAGATTTCAGGTATATTTCGCATTCGGGGTCTCCAAAAACACCACGAATTACGTTGATATAGTCTGGATGATGTCATCGACCCCTAGCCTTATAATAAGCATGACAATAGCTTCCTCAAAGCTTGCCTTGACTTTTGATGAACTCGTGCTCCCCTTCTCTTCCTACTCCCTAGTTTTGAATGAAAAGAGAATGGCAACTTTAGGGAGAGCTCCAACTATCAACAACGTCCGACGGTCCGAGTGCATTTCTGACTGTCCGTACGATCTCGTATACCGGTAGAAGTTTGATAAAAGAATAGCATGGGTGCATCGGACTCTCGTTCATTGCGTTCTGGCAGTTATGTCCGCATGCAACATTTCATTCGTCGATCTACCTATTTTTCCCTTCGACGGTTTTTGGGACATGTGCATCGTCTTTCTACTCCTCTTCATGATATTGAAGTTGAAATTGAAATTGATATTGACTTTCAACAACAAATCAAACTTGACCGCCTGTTTTATAACAACCATCACTTGCGCAGCCATTAAGGACACTTAAGAGCAAAGAATGGGCCGGGGACTCTTCGACCGGGTACACCTATCGGAAAACCTATATGCAATGTGTGCCGACGTTCCTTGGAGATTAAAAGCTGTAAGCAACCGCAGTAATTGCCACAGTCCCCCCGCCTAAGCATCAATGGCACAAGCATTTTTGCAATCAAGAAAAAACATATCTTTAAATAAATCCATTTGTCAAGAAATAAAAAATTTACCCTAGGGCACGTTTTGCCAAAGATGTCAGCTTGCTTACAATTTGGCCAAAAGACACCCACAGACAGGGTCTGGGGGTCAATTAGCGCAGGATTATAGGGATGGGTGGGTGGGTTCGCGCGAAGCCTAGATTGGCTGAGCGCGAAAGCAGAGAGTGCCTAGGCTCGTGGCTAGCTACGGCTTATAAGGCACGGGCTAGCTAGAGCTGACCGTTGGGGAAGTCGTTGGTCGTTGGCTGTGTCTAACTGTTCGGGCAAGGTGGTTGCCCTGCAGGCGAGACGCGCCGATATTAACGGTACCAGTAACCGCTAGAGTTACTGTCACGTACACATGATATTGGATATGCAAACCTCTAGATTCAAATCAATCTGACCATTTACCCTAGGGCACGTTTTGCCAGTAACCTAAAGCCAAAGGCTTGCACAGCCAGAATTAGTATTTCGGGGGGGACGGAGTGAGCCAGCCGAAGAACCGCCAAGCAGCAGGTGATGGGGTCATGGTTGGGTCAATATATTTGCCTTCGGTCACAGAGCTGTTCTTGGCCCAGCCACCCATAAATTTGATTACGGGGAGGGGCGCGCCGATGCAGCTGGCAGCGGACGCCGCGCCTTTGCGTAGGCTGTGCGACGTCCATTTAAAGCCGGCGGGCGCGGACGAGTGGACTGTGAGGAGGGCGAGGGAGAGCCAGGCGGAGATGGTGGACGCGGCGCCCCACTCGGTGGAAGGTTCGGAAGGTGAGCAGCTCCAAAAGGCGAGTGGGGGTGGCGTGTTGTAGAATTTGTTGCAGAAGGTCGCGCGCTGCTCCGTGTAGTAGACGAGCAGGTCTGCCAAGACGGGGTTAGCCGCTACAGGGATAGCGATGACAGGTTTTTCGGCCGCGTCGCGGCGCTGGTCCCCTTTAGATTTGCGCACGAATAGGCAGATTTGTTGAGAGGGCCTGTCGACCACTAGGTCGCCGGTATGGCAGCGGGCGCCGGTTTCGGCGCGGCAGAAAAACATGTAATTGACACATACCGCTAAAAAGGCTCTGAAGCGCTGCATCTGAGGGAGGGAAGCAGGGGTCCACGCGAAAGTTCCGTGTAGGGTGTTGGCGGCGTGTAGGATGTCCAGAGCGACTTGTGCGGGTAGTGGGAGGCGAGCGGTGGTGGGCAGCAGGCGGTGCTGTAGCATTTCGAGACCACGGCGGGCGTCCGCCAGGAGTTCGCCCACGGCGATAGGTTGGCGCCGGTGGTCGCGGAAGAACTTGTTAATTGCGGAGAAGTAAGGCTGCAGCGAGCTGGCAGCGACCGTTCCCGAGAGGGCTAGCCAGGCGGTGTAGCGGACCATCGTGGCCGGCGTGGCCTGTAGCGGGGCGATATTTTCCTCTGCACAAAAAATAAAAAACTGTCGGATTGCGCTCTGGTAGGTAGAGTACGTAGAGGGCGCTAGCGAGTTGCTGAGTAGGGCAACCGCTGTAACCCCGAGCTTATCTGAACCTAGGAGGTCTTGAAAAGTTTCAGCCAGTTCGGAGGACCAGGGCGACTGTGCTGCTCCGCGGCGTAATCCGTAGCGCGGCGGTCCTGTACGCAGAGGAAGGACGTGCTGTACAGGAGTATTTAATCGGTCCGGGCGTATCGCCCGGCCAATCGCACCGCATCGCGTGTAGAGCCAAGAGGGGGTGCTAGTCGAAAAGCCACGATGCTCCAAACGGGAGGTCCGACCCCTTCTCGCTTGCCTAGCCTGCCGGGGAAGAACAGGTTGCGGGACGCTGGGAAGTGTACGGTCTCGGTGGCCAAGCGGGCGAACGCGTGGTACCACGTTTTGTTCCGCCAGTAGGGGGCGATGACAGTCGCAGCGGCTTGAGCTTGTTCGAGTTTCGCGGCGAGTGCGGGTAGGGCGGACCAAGGGGGGTTGCAGTAGTTGTTCTCGCGTTTCCACGCCGCGTCGGGGAGGTGTAGGCAGTCGATGTCCTCGCACAAGGGGTCGCGCCAGCGGGCGTTGAAGCGTGGTAGTTGCGTGTTGAGCATAGAAGCGAACCGGTCGATTGTATGCGGGCCCCACCGGAGCTGAAGGTGGTTGAAGAGTTGAGGGTTTAGCTGCCAGTCTTCGGAGTCCAGCTCGCGGCTGAGTGTGTCGGCCCAGACGTTGGCGGCTGACCGGATGTAGCGTGGGCGGATGTGGATGTCGTTGGTGTCGAGTAAGAACCACAAACGCCGCAGCTCCGTCATCATGACGGGTGACCGGGACGTTAGCTTGGTTAGGACGGCGACCACGGCAGTGTTGTCCTCGTGGAGGAGGACTTGTCGTCCTCGGAGTTGCGGTAGAAAGGATTCGACCGCGTGCCTGACTGCTCGAAGTTCCTTCCACGTAATGTGTTGGAGGCGGTCGGGGGCGCTCCAAAACCCGCGGGCTTGGTAATTGGCGTCCTCGTTGACGACGGCTCCCCACCCGTAGTCGCTCGAGTCGGCGTGTAAGTAGGCGGTCTCGACGGGCTTGTAGATCGACCGGCCGTTGTGTTGGGAGGGTACCGTGCGCCACCACTCGAGGTCGCGTCGGAGTTGGTGGGTGAGGCGCACGCGTCCCCCCCAACCGGTACGGGTAGCCAAGACGTTGTGGAGCTCGCGCAAAAAGAATCGGGCGGGCGCGATGGCGAGGTAGAGGAATTGCGCTTTTCCCGCGAAGGCTGCGAGTTGGCGTGTGGGTAGCCATCGTGCGTTGGACGCTGCTCGTCCGAGCAAGGCCGAAGCGTGTTGTGCGAGGTGTAGCAGTTTTTCGGGTGGGGCGCGAAACTCGCCGCGTAGTAAATCCACCGTGAGGCCCAAGTGGTCGCCGACTTGCGTTGGCGTCCATACACCTTTCTTGGGGTTGCGTTGTAGGCCGAGGCTGTCGAGCAGGGCTTGGACGCGCTGCCGGAGTAAGAGGGCCTCGTCGTAGGAATCCGCCAAGAAGAGGAAGTCGTCCATGTAGGGGAGTAGTCGGGTTCCTCGCCATCGCGCGTTCCGGAGGAAGCGCTTGGACGGGCGGCGCGGGCCGGCCGGTGTAGATGCGGGCGTGGGAGGAGGAGGGCGGCGGAGGTGGTTCGTAAACACTTGAGTGAGCTTGCAAAAGTAGTAGGCGGAGCCCGACCACCCCATGGGGAGGCATGCGAGGCGCCATAGGGTGCCGCGGTAGTTGACCGTGAAGTAGTCGCGGTCCTCCTCCCGGATGCCAAGGGTGTAGTACCCATCGGTGAGGTCGAGTGAGACGAAGTAGTCCCCCGGTCGAGATAGATGGCGGAGGTGCTTGAGGGTCTCGCAAGTCATGTTGAACGTTGAGCAATAGCGGTTGAGTTCTCGAAGGTCGATGATCAAGCGCCATTGATTGCATCCGGGTTTTGGCACCAAGAACATCCGGGAGACGTAGCGGGGGTTCGTAGAGCGCTCCCATGCGCCGCAAGCCTCGAAACGTGGTAGTTCCGAGTTGAGAAACTCGAGTTGGTCGGGTGTGGCGTCTAGCATGGAGATGCCGTGGTTGAACGGCTTGGGACGTAGGCCGTGCTTGAACTTCACGCGTACGCCGTGGCGGATCCAACCTAGGACTTGGCCGCTCGCGCCGATGCGCTCCCACTCCCGCCATTTTCGACGTACGCGGTGGCGCATGAAGGAAGATGTCGGGGAGCAGGAATCGGCGCGGCGGGCCACACCATCATTTCTTGCTCGGGGTTTTAGCCGGGTCGGTCGGCTTGGGGGGGGGGGGCGGCTCGTGCCGCGGCTGCTGCTGCGGCAGCGGCCTTGCGTTTTTCGGCGGCGGCTTTGCGGGTGCGAGCGTCGGGGCCGGTGGGCTTGTCCGGCGTGACTTTTGCGAAAGCGGCGCCGGCGGCGGCCTTGCTGGCGGCGTGTAGGCTGACTTCAAGCGTGCGGTCGACGAAAGCTTGGCGTAGCGCGTCCAATGTGCCGGAGACCGCGGTAGGACGCGGTCGGCAAAAGCGCTCGTGTGCCAATTCGGCGAACACGCGGTCCGCATCTGTGCTCGTTTGTCCGCCCTTGGTGAGGCGGAGGAAGCCCAGTCTAGTACGGGCGGCTTCCTCCGTCGCTGCGTGGGTGCGATGGCCCGCTCGGATGAGGGCAATCGCTGCCGCCTGCTCTGTAGGTAGAGGTGGGCCGTGCGACAACGTGTCCAAAGCCTCGCCAATTGCCGCGTTGGCGCAACTGTCGAAGAAGGCATAGCACCCGATGTGTAGGTACTCGTCGTATGCCGCTTGGGTGCGTTTGTCGCTTAGGGCGCGGGCGGTGTCGTCCGTAAGAGTCCACAGACGTGGCTCCTCGACGTCTCGAGGGGGACGTTCGAGGCCGGCCGGGATGACTTCGCCGTAGTAGGTGAAGTCGACGAACTCGGCCGCGGCGGGGTCGGGTTCGTCGTCGAGCAGGTCGATAGGTGGCTCGGGGGCCGCCTTACCACCCTCCGTCGCTGTTGCGTCGGCGGGAATGGACTGCTGTGGATCAGTAGGAGCAGGTGTAGCTGTGGTGCGTTGGAGCTGGGCGAGTAAGGCAGCGTTAGCCGCCAAAAACTGTTCCGTTATCCGTTGTTCCGATGCCAAAACTGCCGTACGAATCTGTTCGGCTGTGCGTTGTTCGAGTGAGGTAGCGTGAGGGTCGGCCGCTGCGGCGGATGTAGACTGCTCAGGCTGCATATTGGGGAATTGCGTAGCTGAACGAGGGGAAGTGTCGCGTGACGCTCGAGTGCGCATGGGACGAAAGTAAGATTGACACCCTACTCGACTACGAGAGTCGAGACTGCATTCGCGCGAAGCCTAGATTGGCTGAGCGCGAAAGCAGAGAGTGCCTAGGCTCGTGGCTAGCTACGGCTTATAAGGCACGGGCTAGCTAGAGCTGACCGTTGGGGAAGTCGTTGGTCGTTGGCTGTGTCTAACTGTTCGGGCAAGGTGGTTGCCCTGCAGGCGAGACGCGCCGATATTAACGGTACCAGTAACCGCTAGAGTTACTGTCACGTACACATGATATTGGATATGCAAACCTCTAGATTCAAATCAATCTGACCATAAAACTGCTACTCGATGACCTCGACGATGCATGGCCTGCTCCCACTGAACCGGGGTGCCGATCGGCGTTCGAGAGGGGCGACGGGCCAGCCTAATCTAGCTAACACGTGAATTCGGTCGTGCCGAAGATAGGAGGGGAAAGGTTGGTGAAAAACAACTCCTCACTTAGTCGCTTGTTGACCCCGCCTTCGCAACTCGTAAACCCCGCCCCAAGGCCATTGCCGCTCCTCCCAGCTCGATGGTCCTCCTTGTCGAGGTCCCACGTCACCTCGAGGGCAAGTGTGGGGGACCGAGACACACATATAGAGTGGAAAGCCAGCGCTCATACCTCCGCGCTTGTCTGTTTCCCCCCTCATTTCCCCGACTTTTTCACACTTGTACCCAAGTACATGTCTTGCAGTCCGCCGAGCCCCCGTACACTCCCCCCTCCGATCGCGCGTCCACCGAGCATGCTTGTTTCGCGTGTGTGCCTCCACGCTAACCCGGGCCAACACTCTTTGGCTTTAGGTATGCGTAGCGGTAGTGGGTGTCGAAGAGAGGGAGGGCAGGTCACCGTGGCCGGATCCAATGGGCCACGGGGCACGGACATTTTCAAAAACCCATCGTGCGAAGCCTTCCGGCGGCAGCGGACCCCGAGGGTCGTCGCCGCCAGATCGTGTCGCTCCCCCCGTCGCGACCATCGTTCTTGCCGCTTAGGCGTACAACTGGTATGGCTTGGCGACGTAGTCGGTAGCTAGTGAGCGCCCTACCACGGTGTTGCTTCCCAAAGGGTTGGCTTGGATCCGGCGTCGTAAATACGCCCGTACCCTCTCCGCACCACCCACCCCCCCCCAAGTGCAATTGGCCCACCCGTATCATTCGTAGGTAGGACGGTAATTACCCTTGTATCCATGCATGCATTTCCAATCTTTTGCAGAAGAACTAAGGGAGATCCGTGGAGTAGGGCAAGGCTGAAATCTTTACGCCGGTTGAAGACATTATTTGATTTCCAAACACTTCCTCCGTACATGGCTTCCCAGTGGCGGTTGATCCTCAGGATCGCCGGCTCCATACCGAGCCACTTCTCCGCATGCGACTGTCCACATGCCTGCGTCACGTCTAGCCCCGCCCGGGGAGAGGCCCGATAGTCGCATGGTTCGGCAACGACTTGCGAGCGCTTGGTCAACGTGTCCGCCACCATTTGGTCAATAGATAAGTACATGAGACGGACTGTGCCCTTCCTTACATGATCTTTGACGAATCGAAACTTCAAATCGATGTGTGTGGTCTTCTCGCTCACCATTGCATTTTGAGAATATGCGATGGTGCTCTAGTTGTCTTCCCATATGGTGGTGGTCTCGGTGACTGGCTCGTTTAGGATTTCGCCGATGAGTTGCCGGAGGTGGATAACTTCCCGCGTTGCTTCGGCTGCAGAATATTATCAAGCCTCGCAGGTGGATAGCGCCACGCATGACAATAGTCGGCTGCGTAGCTGATAGCACCCGCGCTAAGTGTACTCACGTATCCTGATCGTGACTTGCGTTGTGTGGGGTTATTACGCCCCAATTTGCATCTCCACAGCCCGATAGCTGGATGGACTGAGCATCCCCCCCCCCCCACCAACTTGAGGTGCATGCTGATGGTGCCTTTGAGATATCACAGCACCTTCTTTATGTCATATGAGTGTTGAACTGAGGGGTATTCTTCTGCAAAGCCAAGAATTCTTAGGGCAGTGGCGATGTATGGGCGGGAGCATATGGCGGCGTACTGAAGGTTGTCGAGCAAACTCGGATAGACATCGAGCGCAAGACCAATGAATAGGGTAAGCGCGGAAGACGCGATGCCGGACACGAAGCCATGGCCCATAGGCAGGGTGGACGGGGACCAGTCGGTCATGCTATACTTGTCGAGCATGTCGGTGATGTACTGGGACATGTCGACGAAGTCCGTTCTCGCGACGCCAACTTGTGTGATGTGAATGCCGAATAAAATTTTTGATGTCACCGAGATCTTTAATTTTGAATCGCTGACCCATGGCACGCTTGAACTCCACAACCCATTGGGTGTTGTTGCATGCGCGTGGGAGGTCATCGACATAGAGGCCGATCATGGCGAAAATACCGTTCGGCCAGCATATGTAGATGTATGGCTCGGGCATTTGTTGAGTCCATCTGAATGACACCAGCAAGTCGCGCAGGAGTTCATTGAACTTTCGTGGCAATTTTTTAAAGCCGTAGAGGGACCGTTTGTAGGTGATAAGGTGACAGACTTTGGAGGCTCCATCGCTGAAGCCTAGGGTTTATATGATATCGACATCATAGGGTCGGTATCGATGCCCATGAGGCATAGCTCGAGGTCCATCGCGGCGCTGATTTCGAGCATAACGCGGATGCCGGCCATGCGGTTAACGGGCGAGAAGGTCTTAGTGTCGTCGATACCATACCGTTGGCTGCAGCCCTTGGCAGAAAATCGTGCTTTGAAGCGTTTGACTTGGCCGAGGTGGTCCGTTTTGATTTCATACAGACCCACATGTTGTTGACCATGCGGCGTCATGTGGGCATGTCGATGAGGGTGCATGTGCCGTTGTCAAGCCGGGAGTCGACTTCTTGCTGCATGGAGGCGGTCCATTCATAGGTGTGAGGACCAGCGAGGGCATCAACATACGACGATGGCTCAACGCAGCCTTTGGTTGACATTGAAATGAAATTGAAATTGTTTACAACAATACCGAAAGTAACTAATTTCTGTCTCCGGGCCCTCCATGCTTTACCACGCATGTCTTGTTTAGCGGGGTTTAGACCGTGAACCACTTATTCCGACCTCTCCAATGGCAGTAGCGACATCGTCTAAAACATACACGTAAACGTGTATTTGTCATTTTCTGATTTTGTAGTATGTATTTGTGCATACAATATTAAATATGAATGTCGCACTATTCTCCACGCTGCGCGGTATGCTCCAACCGCGGCGAGGACGCTTATCAACTAGGCTCGTCAGCTAGTGCTTGTCGAGTAGGATCTGCCTGACATGTGCTCGTGTGCGACTACGGTCGATCCGAAACGGGGAGAAAAAATATAGGCAACAAACCCCCTCGCTTAGGTCGTCGTCGGTCCCTTCTTGATCCTAGCACATCCCCGGCCGAGATAGTCGTTGCTCCTCCCGTCTCAGCGCGCCGCCTAGCCTAGTCTTCCCTCCTCCTTCGGGGGCTGGGAAGAAGAAATACCTAAGCCTCATACGGTGTCCGCCTGGCTCTCTTGCCTCCGCTGCCTTTATATTCTCGATCTCCTCACCGAAAGCAATGGCGATGTATGTCGTCTCTTCAGCAGTCGGCAAGCCTAGGATGCCAACGCTTCCCTCCAGATTACGCTCACGTGTGATGCCCCCATTACTACGCTCCTTGATGGCACGGTTATCCCGATTCAGACTCAAGGTCGTCTTCTCTCCCTCCCCTCCCATATTCTTCACCCCACTCCGCGGAACCATTCCCCCCTCCCCTCCCCTTCCTCATTGCTCGCAGCCCACACCCCGCCGGCCCCTAATGCGCAGCAACTGTGGCATGCTCGCCTTAGCCATCTCATTGGGCGCGGCATTACTGCCCTTGTTCGCGACGGCATCACAGACCTTCCCATTCAACCATGTGATCTCCCCTTATGTCAGGCATGTGCCACGATCAAGTCCACAATCACACCGCGCCCTCGAGGACTCCACCCCAAACCCACTGAACCGTTTGTATGCTCTGGCTGGGATTTCTGGCAGAATAAGACCACATCGTTACAAGGCAATGCCTACTCATGTGGGGCCATCGACTATGCTTCCTCTATCGTTGCCTTCTACTTCTACCGCTCTCGGAGTTCCGCCGCTGCCTGGTTCCGTGCTTACCGCACCATGGCCTCCTCCCTTGGCTTCCACCTCCAGTCCGTCCGTCTTGATAATGACACCGCCTTCCGCAGCCACGACTTTATCGCCGCATGTGATGAGTCTTCTACAACTTGTGAGTACGATGCTCCCTAGAGTCAGCTCAAGAATAGGTTGATTGAGCGAACGCGGTACGCCCTCTCCACATGGGCCCGGTGCATGCTTGACTACGCATGCCTAGGCTCAGACTTCGGGGAATTTGCTATGGTTGTCGCGGTCCACCTCCCCAATCGCACCTTTCGTCGAGGAGTCAATGATATTCCTCTCCGGCTCCTCACCGGCGCAACACATGACCTCTCTTACTTGCGCACCTTCGGCTGCCCAGCTTTTGTGCATGTCCCTCGTGCGACTCGTCCGAAGACTGCTCCCTCTGCACGTGAAGGCATCTTCGTTGGTTATTCCCATGCTTGGCTTGTGTGGATGCCAGACACACGCGTGGTCCTCGCCAACCGCAGCATCGCCTTCCATGAGGCAGATCGTGTTGGTCGTTTTGACCCTTCCATTCTTGATGAGTGGCCAATATCCACTCATGCATTAGGTGGTTCATGTTAAACCGTGCACACACGGTCAGTAAGGAAGATAACTAACGCACACGTAATTACAATCACAGTCACGCAAAGGGACAGTCACAGAAACAACCAACCCGAGGCGTGGTATCGGGACAACAAAAGTGTGAGAGTTGTAGCCTAGCGACAGCTATGTACCGAATCAAACAGGTTATCGGTATGTCCGATCTAGAAATGTAATAAAAAAATTGAAATTGTTTACAACATGTGCCGGCAAAATGGACCGACTGCTGTCTCACGGGCCACTCTACTTCGCCATACAAGACTTATTAGCAAGTTGGGCCCGGGTCTCTCCGACAAGGTACATTTCTTATCGACACACCTATCTGCAATGTGTGTCGACGTTCCTCGGGAGTTATAAAACTGTAAGCAACCGCAGTAATTGCCACAGTCCCCCCGCCTAAGCAGTAACAGCGTAATAATTTTGTAATCAAGAAAAACAGATCTAAAAATAAATCCACTTGTCGAGAAATGCAAAACTAAACTGCTGCTTGACCTTCACGATGCACGGCCCGCTCCCACCGAACCGGGATGTCGACCGGCCTAGGCCGGTCGGCGTTCGGGAGGGACGACGGGCCAGCCTAATCTAGCTCCCGCGTGACTTCGGTCTTGCCGAAGGTAGGAGGGGAAAGGCTGGCAAAAAAAACCTCCTCGCGCGGTCGCTCGTCGATCTCGCCGCTCCATCCCGTAAACCCGCCCCAAGGTCTTGCCGCGTCCACCGACGCGGCGGCCCTCCTTGTCGAGGTCCCCCATCACCTCGAGGGCAAGTGGGGAGGACCGAGACACACAGACATAGAAAAAACTAGCGCTCCTGCCTCCGCGCCTGAATTTTCCCCGCTCATTTCCCCGGTTTTTTCTCTGTCTGGTACCCGGGTACCTGTCGGTTTTCCGGCTTGTGGCCGTACCCTCCCCCCTCTAATCGCGCGTCCACCGAGCAGCCTGTTCTTGAGCGGGGGCCTCCGCGCTCACCCGGGCCCACGCTCAAGGAATCCTAGGATTATGAAGGTCTGTCGGGGTAGTGGGTGTCGAAGAGGGGGGGGCATGTCACCGTAGCCGGATCCGGCGGGCCGCGGGCGCCCGGAAATTGAAATTGTTTACAACATGTCCCGGCAAAATGGACCGACTGCTGTCTCACGGGCCACTCTACTTAGCCATACATGACTTATTAGCAAGTTGGGCCCGGGTCTCTCCGACAAGGTACATTTCTTATCGGCACACCTATCTGCAATGTGTGACTCGACGTTCCTCGGGAGTTATAAAACTGTAAGCAACCGCAGTAATTGCCACAGTCCCCCCGCCTAAGCAGTAACAGCGTAATAATTTTGTAATCAAGAAAAACAGATCTAAAAATAAATCCACTTGTCGAGAAATGCAAAACTAAGCTGCTGTTCGACCTTCACGATGCACGGCCCGCTCCCACCGAACCGGGGTGTCGACCGGCCTAGGCCGGTCGGCGTTCGGGAGGGACGACGGGCCAGCCTAATCTAGCTCCCGCGTGACTTCGGTCTTGCCGAAGGTAGGAGGGGAAAGGCTGGCAAAAAACCCCTCCTCTCGCGGTCGCTCGTCGATCCCGCCGCTCCATCCCGTAAACCCCGCCCCAAGGTCTTGCCGCGTCCACCGACGCGGCGGTCCTCCGTGTCGAGGTCCCCCATCACCTCGAGGACAGGTGGGGGGGACCGAGACACTCAGACATAGAAAAAACTAGCGCTCCTGCCTCCGCGCCTGAATTTTCCCCGCTCATTTCCCCGGTTTTTTCTCTGTCTGGTACCCGGGTACCTGTCGGTTTTTCGGCTTGTGGCCGTACCCTCCCCCCTCTAATCGCGCGTCCACCGAGCAGCCTGTTCTTGAGCGGGGGCCTCCGCGCTCACCCGGGCCCACGCTCAAGGACCCCTAGGATTATGAAGGTCTATCGGGGTAGTGGGTGTCGAAGAGGGGGAGGGGCAGGTCACCGTAGCCGGATCCGGCGGGCCGCGGGCGCCTGGAATTAAACAAAACCCTCCGTGCCGGGTTTTCCGGCGGCGCCGACCCAAAGGGTCGTCGCCGCCATATCGTGTCGCTCCTCCCATCGCGATTGTCCTCCTTGCCGTCCCAGCTTACTCCTCCCCCCGGGAGATGACGCTGGACGACGTAGCGACGCGCTAGTGAGCGCCCTACCTTGGTGCTGCTCCCCAACTAGCTCGACGCCGGGTACGGACATTATTTTTAGTATCCAAAAAAGCCCTCCGAACAGGGCTTCCGGCGGCGGCTGATCCTGAGGATCGCCGCCGCCTCATGTAGCCGCTCCTCCGTCTGCGACTCGCCACCGTCCTGTGTCATGTCTTGCCTCACCCCTCGGTAAGGTTCGACCGGCACAGGGCTGGTCGACGGCTAGCGAGCGCCCTTTCCTGGCGCTCCTTCCCGGCTGGCCACCACCAGCTCCAACACCCGCCTCCCACCGCTGATCCGGCCGTACCCTCCTCGCCATCAAACGCTGCCGTAGTACAAGCCCCACCCCTCAAAGTAAGGCTGTATTTATGAGTATTTGTACGCGAAAAAATATATCGGACGGGCCGAGCGGGAGATCTTGGCGCCGGTATTGCACAGAAATTTGTTTTTTTCAAAAGCCCTCTGTACATGGCTTTCCCGACAGTTGCTGATCCCGCGGATCGAGCTGTCGGCCCTCTTAGCCCCCTACCGTGCCAGGCATGGCACGGCTACGGGGTTTCCAGCGCCCACCACGGGGAGGTGAGGGGATGCCGACGGGCCTGCGAGCGCACCCTCCTCCGGGACCGCCGCCGCTGCGCCGCCGGCGGGCGCCAGACATGTAATAATCATATCTAGACTAGCTTACAATAGCTATCTGCAACTAATAACTAGAAGGTATTACTTTCAACACTCCCCCTGAAGGTAGCTACGGGATGAAGCGTTGCATTGGGTCTTGTCCTCCAAGGATTGCACTTCGATGTCTTGTCAATGCAGATCATAAGAGGGGCTTGGTGAACATGTCAGCCACCATTTGGTAAGTGGGGAGGTACCTCAACTTGATGGTTCCCTGCTCCACGTGGTCTTTGAGGAAGCGCCAATTCAAACCGATGTGCTTGGTCTTTTCGCTGACCAAGGCGTTTTGGGATTACGCAATGACGCTTTGGTTGTCCTCCCTGTTAATCCATGTACACACGGAATGGCATGAAGGGGGATAGAACCGCCGCTTCCCGGAACGGAGTTGTACGCCTTATCCAAGTACCGCCAAAAGTCGGTACCCGATAGGAACATATTGTGTATATGAACCCATCGCATCGCATCGCGACTGAGCGGCGAGCACTCATAGCGAACACCTATAGTATAGGTGGAGGGCCAAGACTCCCCCGGAGTCTAGCGTACACATGTGTCCATTAGTAGTCCTACGGAGGGATATGTAAACACTCCCCCTTAATGGACAAACTCCGGCCGGTGCCCTAGTAAACCCCACGTAAACGCGGAGGGCCCATAACCTGTTAATCCATGTACACACGGAATGGCATGAAGGGGGATAGAACCGCCGCTTCCCGGAACGGAGCTGTACGCCTTATCCAAGTACCGCCAAAAGTCGGTACCCGATAGGAACATATTGTGTATATGAACCCATCGCATCGCATCGCGACTGAGCGGCGAACACCTATAGCGAACACCTATAGGTGGAGGGCCAAGACTCCCCCGGAGTCTAGCGTACACATGTGTCCATTAGTAGTCCTACGGAGGGATATGTAAACACTCCCATATGGTGGTGGTTTCGGTGATGGGGTCGTTGAAGATCTCCCCCATAAGTTGCCGGAGGTGGAGTCCCTCCTTGGTGGCATCAGCCGCAGAGTAGTACTCGGCTTCACACGTGGATTGGGCCACACATGTATGTTGTTTGGACTTGTAACTGATGGGCCCGCGTCCGAGGGTGAAGATATAGCCCGAACGGGACTTGCGGGTGTTGTTGTCGTTTGCCCAGTCAGCGTCGGCAAAGCGTGTGAGTTGGAGACTGTGGTCCGTGCCCCCCCCCCCCCCCCCCCCCCCCCCCCCCCCCAACGCCAGGCGCATGTCGATGGTGCCATGGAGGCATCGAAGAATCTTCTTCAAAGCGTGCATGTGGGCGTCCGTGAGGGAGGCTTGGGCGGAGCCGAGGATACTCAACGTCGTGGAGACATCGGGGCGCGTGCAGACGGCCGCGTACTGGAGACTGCCCATGAGGCTTGGGTGGACGTCCTTGGCCACGCCGGTGAGAGAGGGCGAGGTCATGTGAGCGAGGCCGGCGAGGAAGCCGGGGTCCATGGGAAGGGACGACGGTTTAGAGTCGGTCATGCCGTACTTGGCGAGGATGTCGCGCAGGTACTTGGATTGGTCCAACGACATGGTGCGTGCCGAGCGATCGCGGGTGATGTGCATGCCGAGTAATTGCGAGAGGTCGCCGAGGTCTTTGATCTTGAACCGTGCTCCGAGCTGGGCCTTGAACGATGCAAGCCATGCGGGATCATTGCAGGCTGCAGGGATGTCATCGACGTACAACGCGATCATGGTGAAGACGTGACCGGTGCGGAAGATGTAGATGCACGGGTCGGAAACGCACTTGTGCCACCCATGGTCGACGAGCTATGCACGGAGGAGCATGTTGAGCTCGCGGGGGGACTGCTTCAAGCCGTAGAGGCAGAGCTTGAGATGACACACCTTGGATGTGCCATCGCTGCAGCCGATGGGCTGGCGGATGTACACGTCTTCCTTAATGGGTGCGTAGAGAAACGGGGTGTCGATGTCAAGTTGGCAAAGCTCAAGGTCGCGGGCGGCTGCGATGGCCATGAAGAGACGCAGGCTTGCCATGTGGATGACATGGGAGAACGTCTATGTGTAATCTAGTCAAGCGCGTTGGCTGCACCCTTTGGCGACGAACTGCGCTTTGAAGTGGGAGACGTCACCGGCGGTGTCAGACTTGACTTTGTAGATCCACATGATGTTAACGACCATGCGACCCGGGGGAAGTCAACGAGCTCCCATGTGCCGTTGTCCATGAGGGAGGAGTACTCCCGCTGCATAGCGGCTTGCCACTTGGGGGCATGGGCGCTGTCCAAGGCAGCCCGGTACGATTTTGGTTAAACCGTGCACACACGATCAGTAAGGAAGATAACTAACGCACACGTAGTTACAATCACAGTCACGCAAGGGGACAGTATTAGAGACAACCATCCCGAGGCGTGGTGTCGGGACAACAAAAGTGTGAGAGCTGTAGCCTAGCGTCAGCTTTGTACCGAATCAAATAAGTTATCGGTATGTCCGATCTAGACATGTACTAATCATATCTAGACTAGCTTACAGTAGCTATCTGCAACTAATAACTAGAAGGTATTACTTACAACAGTTCACCCTCCTCCTCTCCCCTTCCGCAAGTGAAGGATGCCTCTCTTTTTCCAGTTCGCCTCTCGCCTCAGGAGGGGCTCCCTGTCTGTCACTCTAGCAGTGACTCGACAGACGATGACATCGACCCTTCAATTCCCTTCGTCCTCGGCCGTCCCTCCGAGACCGTCATACCGACGCCACCTTCGTCGTTGCCGTCCCCGCCCGTCCCTCCTCATGTGCCTGCCCCTCTCGACCACGATGCAGCTCGTCCCAGCCGTGTCATCACAACCGACGTCCGCCTCCCGGCTGCTGAATATCTCTTCCCCCAACACGGCTATTAGCCTCCGGCGGCTCTCCTTGCCAGTGATTCTCCGGTTGAACCCCTTACGTATAAAGCGGCCATTGGATCCCCTGATGCCGTAGACTGTCTTGCCGCCATTCAATGCGAATACGACTCCCTAATTGGCCGTAACACGTGGGACCTTGTCTGCCTGCCCGCCGGGCGCAAAACTGTCAGACGCAAATGGGTATTTACAACAAAACGAAATGCAGACGGTAGCATTGCTCGCTACAAGGCTCGCCTCTGTGGTAAAGGCTTCTCACAGGTCCATGGCCTAGACTTCGCCGAGACCTTTGATCCTACCGTGAAATTCACCACTCTTCGGGTCATCTTCTCGCTTGTGGCTCATCTCCGCCTTCAGTGCGAACAGACCAATGTCGACTGTGCCTTCCTCTCCGCTGACATGGAGGAAGAAATTTACATGGATCAGGTAGAAGGTTTCTGTCAACGTGGTGAGAACGGTGCACCACTTGTTTGCCTACTGAAGAAAAGCATTTATTGATTGAAACATGCACCCTACAAATGGCATCGCCTCCTCAACCGCTTCCTGCTCACCCAACATTATGTGCAACTCCGCACTGATCCTGGCGCCTAGGTCTACCGCTTACCTTTGCAGTCGGGAGGGGGTGTTGATCCTTCGCGTTATCATGACCGCACGTCTCCCGCTATCGACAACATCTTCAACACCATTGCCGTATACGTGGACGACAATCTCATCTCCAACACGTATAAATCTCATCTCCCCTGAATGGATATCCGAATTCAAGATAGCATTGGGCAATCATTTAGACATAAAGGACTTGAGACCCTGCAGTTGCTACTTGGCATGACCATCTAGCGAAACCTAACATACCACACCCTCACCATTCACCAAGCCAGTTACATCCGGGAGCTATTGCGTCGTTTCAGCTAATGACCCACGAGACTCTCCCCTTCTGGACGACACAAGTGCTTCACTTTACCGCAACGTTGTTGGAGCTCTGCTCTATGCGTCAGTGGCGACTCGCCTAGACATCACTCAAACCGTTAACATACTGTGAAGATTTATGTCCAAGCCCACATTTGCGCACATGGAGGATGCGAAAACATGCCTAAGGTATACCTTCAGCGCACCTCTACCAGAGGCATTTCCTTAAAGGGGGAGGAGCTCAAACTATTGGATTCAATGACGCAAATTATCCGATCACCTATCCAAGTGGGTGTCGTGCGACTAGAGGTTATGTCTTCTTCCTCTGTGGAGGAGCCATTAGCTCATGCTCCCGCCTTCAGCCACTTGTCACGCTATCCACCGCTGAGATAGAATATCAAGCTCTCTGCCTTGTTGTGCAAGTATGCATGTTCTTGCGACAAATGCTAGGTGAGTTGGGATACCTGCAGCAGGATGCCACTCCGATTGGCGAAGACAACCAAGCATGCATCTTTATTGCAACTACGGCCATCACCTCCAGCAGGACCAAACATCTTGATATCCATCTCCATTTTGTACGCGATGCCTACCAAGGCGGATTGGTGAGACTATTCTATGTCCCCAGTAATAGGCGCCTGTCGCAAACGCAGGACGAAATGCAGGACGAGATGAAATTTCGCTATCCTGTACAAAAACGTACTAAAACCGTTTGATTTCATCTCCTCTTTCGCTGTCGAAGAACATGTATTTCGCACCTGTATTTGGATATAGGACGAGATTAAAACGCTCACGGGTACAAGCCTAGCACGCCATAGCAAGTCGCGCACGCGTGATCGCGGCGGGAGAAGGGCAGTTATGAAGCTTCGTCACAATCACAACACGTCACATGGACTCGATCCCGAGTTTCACCAAACTAGCAGAGTCGTGATATTATCGAATAGTCGCATCGCGGTTGCAAGTTAAGCCACTATATGGAGCAGGCGGACAGTCGGTTACTGACAGGCGTGAACATGCTAGTGCACGGGTTGCCCCGCCAACACCCTCGCCTCCTTCTACCTCCGCCACATATACGGCTGCATCAGACTTCGGGGTCGGGAGTTACTAACTCACTCATGATGCTCACAGGGGAGGCTCGGGGGTTGCTGTTCGGGATGGCGGTCTCTTCGCCCGCCTTTGCTCTCGCTTCGCTCTTCACTTTCCAACTCCAAGCTACGTCCACCGCCTACTAAACGACGCCTCGTTGCGTTCTCAAGCATGCCTAGTATCACTAAATTAGGCGACTTTGCGCTAGCTTTTAGTTTTCGACACCCCTGTGACAGCACGCGCGATGACCTTTAACAGAAGGTCAAGCGCGCATCTTTCAACAGAAGTTTTTTTGCTTTTTTATTTATTTCAGAAGGTTTTAACGGAAGGCTCATGAAGTTCAAACAGAATATCCTAGTTTTGGTCCTACACCCGTAGGACCAGATAGCCGATTTTGGCCGATTTCATCCTATCCTACGACCCAAGCGCAGGACGGGATGGTACGGACTGGAAAGTAAAAGTACGTAGGCCGAAATAGCTTTTGTACGTTTTTGTACAGGTTAGCGTTTTATCTCGTCCTACGTCTCGTCCTGCGTTTGCGAAAGGCGCGTAATGAGATGCTTGCAGACATCTTTACGAAACCCATTGCGAACCCACAATTTGAGAAAATCGTCTCAGCTGTGATGTGCTGCTCTGTTGATTAAATCCTGCGACTCCAAGCAAATTGATAGTCTGCTCTGTATAGTGATATTCTGCTCCTATATAGCAACTCGGTAGAAATGATCCAGTACATAATTACAGTGCCTGAGTCAAGAATACCACTATAATATACTGAAAAATAGCAGTTAGTGTACTGGACTGATGTAGAAATGATCCAGTACATAATTACAGTGATTGTTCAGATCCGATGTATGATCTGAACAGACAGTCAACTAAAACACAACAGTCCGCGCAACCACCGAGGTAATGTCCAGTTTCTCTAGAGGACACAACCCTCTCAGTTTCTTATCGACCGGACGCAACTCACAAGGGCCTTGCTGTCCTGTCACTTAATACTAGAACAAGTTAGCTACTCATGAAAACAGTTTTTTTTTTCTTGCAGCTCCACTCGTAATTCACTTCCTTGTTTCCCTCACGATTCAATAGTCTTAACCTCCTTCTGCATCACACACACAAACCTGCTTAAGTCTGTAACTTCAAGAGAGACCTACGGGGGCCGAAGTAATGCAGAAGCAATACCCACGGGACGGCCCGCGATGCGAGTGCGCGGGTATAGTAGCGACAAATCGCAGTCATACAACACAGCCGGCAACACAAATGCCACCCATTCGCTGGTGCCAACTACGTCGATAGCATTCAACTAATGATATCCATGTATGACTTTAAAGTTTTAGATGCCTCTCTGCTTAGGAGAATTAGCATTTCGAGCGGCGGCAACTTTGTATTTCTCGTGATTGACGCATGGCTCAAAGTTCGTATCATTAGCGCTCGGAAGCTGGTAGCAGTTGGTGTTGGAGAATATCCCGACAAGGCCTTTCGGGGCGTCGGGGTTGGCCGGGTCTGGCTCGACGAATAATGCGGGATCGGGCTTGTTATGGCCGCTGCACACCGGGTTTGAGTGCAACCTGCCGAGCTGCTCCTCAATTCCTTGCAGACTGTTGCCTAGGCGTATGGCCACGGTATCGGTATGGCAGCGACCCGAGCACAGGCGGTTTTCTTGATACCATGTGACGTTGAGAGCGAGCATCCAAGACGCCACCGTGCAATCGTCCCCGCAACCAAAAAACCTGAGCTGGCCGTCGGGAATGCCGCTAACCAGGGCTGCCGCATACCGAGACACGCCGTATATGTTGCCGGATGGGTAGGAGAAGTATTTGTTGCCCAGCAGCGCAGCATTGGGCTCAAAGTATTTTGACTCGCCCAGTTTTGCATGGATAACGGCGTTTTGCCAGAAACAGCCGACAAAGTCGACGCCGCCCGCCTTCCACTCCTGTGCGGCGTGAGAGAGACGATGCGGGTTGTGGTACACGTCGTCATCCACCTTCACAGCGAAGTCAAAATCGTATAGCTCCAAAACCTTTTGCAAGTACCGCCGCGTTTTGAGCACCACGTTGTGGTACTTTTCGCGCACATCCAAGCGGATCATGTTGCCGAACATTTTCTCTTCCTCCGCTACCTTCATATTTTCTTCCTCAATCAAGCTGAACCCCATCACGAACCTCACCACTACGCCCGTCTGCACTTGCAACTGACGTATGCCTTCTTCTGAGTTTGGAAACCAACTTTTGCGCAAGGCCACCCTTCTCGCGTGATACTCATCGCCGATTCCCTGGCGCAAAAAAACCATCATCAAAATTTCAGTTCCCAGAATCAAACGAGGATTTTTTTCTAGCGGACCTCACCATAATAATATCATAACATGTGAAAGCACCTCGTCGCCGACGGAGTTGAATATCAGCGATGCGTCTTTTTCGGAAGTTAACTGCAGGTCGTGGCTTTTAATGACACATCTTTTATTTGTCTATGCATGTCCACCATAGCATACAAGCACGGGTACCTAGTATGTGATCGTAGAATTATGCGACAAATAATAGGCTTTGTAGTATGCTACCGTAGGCCTGTTTTCAAGTGCAATGTTTTGAAGTCTAACGTCTGTTCGATCGGAGCGACGATGAGCGCCTCGGGGACTAGTCTGAGAGAGATAGAATGATTGCGTGTGCGTGTGTGTGAAAGTTTGTGTCTGTGACGATAGAATGTGTGCATTTGGGAGGGAGTATGTGCGTATGAGAGAGAGACAAGGAGTGTATGTGTGCGTCGTGTGTTAGAGAGTGGGTGTGTGTTTGTGTGCGCGCGCGAGAGAGAGAGAGAGAGAGGAAGAGAGAGAGTAAGTGTGTGTGTGTGTGTGTGTGTGAAAACGAGAGCGAAAGAGTTTGTAAGTGTCACACACACACAGAGAGAGAGAGAGAGAGAGAGAGAGATATGTGTGCGTGTGTACCAGTTTGTATGTGTCTGTGATGATAGAGTGAGTGGGTGTGAGAGGGAGTGTGTGCGTGAGAGGCAGGGAGAGAGAGGGAGAGAGGGGAGAGAGAGAGAGAGAGAGAGAGAGAGAGAGAGAGAGAGAGAGAGAGAGAGAGAGAGAGAGAGAGAGAGAGAGAGTGAGAGAGAGAGAATGCGTGTATGTGAGATAGAGTAAGTGAGTGTGTGTGTGTGTGTGTGTGTGTGTGTGTGTGTGTGTGTGTGTGTGTGTGTGTGTATGTGCGTGTGTGTGTGTGTGCGTGTTTGTGTGTGTGTGAGTGAGAGTGGGTGACTGCACGCGCGCGCGTATGTGTGTGATATCAGCAGAAAGGCAGCAAGGCCCAACTATGGGCACCACTAATTATTAAGCCGGGTGATGCTGTGCTTCACTTATCAACATGACAATCTGAGTGGCCGCTCGACTCCTGCTGGCCGCTATAATGCTGTTTGCATAGGATTTTGATAAGAATCGCCAGACAGAAGGGCACCACACGTGAAGTGAGCGTGCCGTCCTACTACCCCGTTCTATATATATCATTTCAACTCACGACTGATGGCAATATCGTCATAACGTCATAGCAGCGCGTCATTCAATTCATATATAGACTCACCGAGAGGACTCCGGCAATCGCCGTCACCTTCTCCCGCACGGGCTTCTGAGTAGTGGGGATCTCTTTGTTTCGAATAAGTCCTTGGAACCGCAGACGCGCCGGCGCTCGAGAGAATCTTGTTGCAGTAGAGTGTCGCGATCCAGCCTTTATGAGCCTTTGGGGTCGTGAGGCGTCCACCTGAAGAGGTGAGAATAACGCTAGGGATAGGAGTAACGAGAGGCAGTGTACAGCGAGCGAGGCCCGCCCTACAAGCCTTGGCATTTCAATGACTTGATGGGTCGTGCTTGGAAAATACTTCCGCCGATAGATATATTGATAGTAACATATATGGGGATGCTTATATACTCCCCTGAGCACACAGCACGCCCCGCTTACTGCAGAGTTTCGGCAGCGACTGCCAGCTAGTCACTGCAGACTAGTCACTGGATGCGCAGTCCCCTCAGTGCGGGTAGCGATATGTTGAAATATCGTGCTAGGACGAACGAAGTCGCGGGATCTGCTGAACAGCAGCAGCAGTCAACTCGCTACCTCGACTCGGCGGAACACAGCCCAGCCCGTAAGTAAAGACGGCAATCCGACCTGTATGTGATTATGTACTGCGTTATATGTTTTTTTTTCATTTGTTTCTAGTACAGGTACCAGGTACGGTACGTTTATTTGGTTTCCGTCTGTTTCCGTGCTCATCTAATTGGTACGTTTCGGTTCGTATCTACATTGCAGTACATCATTGTCAGTACATGTACGTTCACAATTGTGAACGTTATATCGCTATATATCCGGCAGGGCCGGGTTGTATGTTCCGTAGGATTTTTTTCTGAATTACAAATCGTATTGGGGCGTTTTAGCGTTAGCCGAGCTACTTTTTTCTTTTCATTGATTGAACTTGTTTTATATGATTATTATCTTGTATTATAATATTGTTGTCTCACATAATGATACATTTTCCTCCTAATTTATTTCCGCAAAAAAATATTTATTTCCACTGCTTTCTCTTGTAAGAAACATTTGGATACTGCTATCCAAGGGAAGAGTCTTTGCTATAGCAGTATTTGTTGTCATATCTCGATACCTTTGATAAGGTACCATTGATAAGGTACCTTTGATAATTAAACCCCAAGCTCCGTACATATAGAATATTATCGTAATGATTAATTTTATAATTGAATGTATTATTGTTGTATCAAAGAAAAACTATTTAGTATATAATAATTGTATTGAGGCTGTCTACCTCACTACCTGTACTTTTTGCCGCGAACTACGTTGTACGTGCGCGCGAGCGCGCGCGCGCGTACGCGCGCGCGCGCGCGTGTGTGTGTGTGTGTGTGTGTGTGTGTGTGTGTGTGTGTGTGTGTGTGTGTGTTTGTGAGCACGCAGTAGCGCAAATTGACTGCTCTTCGCTGATATCGGACTCTAACAGAGCGTTACACTCTCGCGCTGCCTTATATTTACATGTACTCAAGATGTTGTCTTCCTGCCTGAATGATGGCTTGCCGGTCTCTAGAGAAAGGTTGGACATCATTCCGGAAAATTTATACATCAAGGGTTGTCTTTGCTGTTGGACTGCACTTCGCCGATTTTCCCCCCTTACAAAGTGGCGAAAGGGGGTGTTGGACTGCGCAGTTGAGGCCGAGCAGTCAAAATAACATTTCTGCAGTCCAAACCCCCGTTTTCGGGGGTCCAAAAGGGGGTCAAAGGGGTTCCAAGGGGGGAATCCAGGGGTTTCAAAACAAGATAACACCTGGTATATATATCGTGCCTAATTCGTGAAGAGTTGTACACAAAGCGATTATCGCTATATATATCAGCTGAAAACTGTATATATGTCGCGCGCGCCGCCAGTCATGATGTGACGTCAAATACTTGCTGCTGATATGATGACGATCGATACAGGTACTGGTAGAAGTACATGGCGATATGGAATAATAACATTGATTACAAAGAAAGTATTGCTCAGTGGAATAATAAACCATTAGCAATATCATTGAGCTACGCGATATTCGCCGTGGCCCGCGTCCGTCCAAAACCCCCAAAACCCCCGTGGTGGTGTGTGACGGCCAAAAACCCCGCCGTCCCCTGCAGGTCTATACTACATAATATACAACCCGGCAGGGTTGTGATGTACATGTATTCTAAAATCCATGTGAGGGGGGTTCTGCAGCGACTGCATGCCCTTTTTTTGAAAACTGAAGGGGGGTTAAAAATAACATCCCCCGGGCCCCGGCTCCAGTTTCAAAGTTAAGAAATATTCATCTTATAATGAAAAGCAACAGAGACCACCAAGCATAAAGAAGAAAAGAGGAAAAAACCTAAGCCCGAAAAACAGGAAGGCACGCCACAGCGTTAGCAGTGCCCACATGCAAAGCGTTGCGGAGATAGGAACTCAAAGTACCATGAAGAGAAGCATAAAGACGTTGCATGAATTCTCGCCGCACCTCCCCCAAAACGCCGAAAAGGAACAAAAGTAGTTCGACGAACGAAATGTTGCATACGGACATAAATGTCAGAGCGCAAAGAACGAGAGTCAGCTGCACCCATGCCAGGGAAGCGACGAACTGCCGCCAAAGTAGCCAAGCGATCAACCAACTCAGCCGCCATATGCGCCAACCGGCCCCCATCCTCCAAAGCAAAGGGGTAGTAATTATGGACCGACTGAACCGAAGGTGTGCCATGCAAAGGAGAAGTGCGGAGGTCCGCATGCTCCAATTTCAATAGAAAATGCTTTGCAAGAAAAGGTAACATAGACCAAAAAACAAAAAGAAGAAGAGAGGGGAAAACATCCTAAAAGTCCGAGGAACAAGAATAATATTTTTCAGACCTACTGAAATATCATATGCCATGCTGATCCCAAATACTGAAAAATGTTTACAAAGGAGATGGAGGCTATGTTTGCTATAAGTGTTGATCTCTTACATTGAAATTGAAATTGAAATTGTTTACAACATGTACCGTATGCGCCGGTTTTTCACCAAAAGCCGGATGCGTCGGCTGCTGTCTCTGGGCCCTCCCAACTATGCCATACAGGGAACTTACAAGTCAGGGCTAGACCGTTAACCACCTAAGTCCAACCTCTCCAATGGGGTCGGGGGTTTTACTCCCCCCCGGGGAGGTGTGCAAAAAGAGGCGAGGGCTGCGTGCATTTAGGGTCGTGCGAAGGGGCAATGTGCGGAGGCGCGGCGGGAGGTCGTGCGGGACTTGATGCGGTATATGAGTAGGAGGTGATGCAGCCATTGGACAGTATGCGTGTGGAGTTGTGCAAGGATGCGAGACGTGTCGAGGCGTGCTTTGGAGACGAGTTTATCAGGAGGGTCGGTGCGGGCGGTGAGAATGGAGGTGAGACTCGTGATGGTGGAGGAGTGCGGTGTACCTGTGCGGCTCATGACGATGGGAAGGATGTCAACCACTGTGCCTGGCCAGTGGCTGCGGATGGCGTTTGCAAGGGGTGTGTATTTGGCACGTATGAGGTTAGTTGTGTGGGAGAGGTTATTGTCCGTGCAGTACTTCCATTCCCCTATCTGAATCTTTTTTATGGATGCGTAACGGCGGCGACCGTTTGTGTGGCCAACGAACCGAGGTTCGAGGAGGCGGATAAAATCGGGTTTCTGTGCGGGGGGTCGTAGCGCGGGGGGGAGGATCTCAAGTGGGAGGATGGCGGGACACGAGGTTAGGGAGTCGGGTGAGAGACCCTCGTCAGCATCAACAAGGCGGGTGGGCATGTGGGTAGGGTGGGGTGGGTGGCAGTCAAGCGGAGTGTGGGCAGGAGAGGGGGAAGCAAAGGATTTTATGGGTTTGTTACCGAAGTCTGCGGTGATGGTTTCCCAGCGTCCTCCGTTGTGGCGCTCCAATAGGGAGAGTAGGAGTTGCAGCGCGCTGTTGTGTCGGTCCTGTCTTAGGCCAGACATGGTGGGGCAGTTACCGGCCATGTGGCCGTTGCTAGTGAATTGGCCACATAGGGGGCAGCGCAGGGTGGGGTTGTGAGTGAGTAGGCGGGTGTTGTGGACTCCCCACATGAATTTTTGTTTGTGTGTGAACTGGATATTTGTGAGGGTTGAGTGCTTTTTGTGGTAAGAGAAATCGGCGCCATCCTTCGCGGCGCGGGCGAGGAGGGCACCGTGTTTGGTTGTTTGCGAGAGAGGTGTGTGTGTGTGTTTGGTGCTGTAGGTGTGTGCGTCAGCTTTGAGGTTGGTGTATCGGTAGGGTATGGGGTCTCCTAGGGTTTGTGGAATGAGGGTGTATGGCCAGGTCCAGTGGCCTATCGTGACCTCTGAACCTATGGTGTATGTAGTGTCGGGTGGGTGACCATCCGCGACTAGGTTGGCGAGGGTGTCTGCGAGGTCGTTGCCTAGGGAGTGGTTGTGGGCTTTGATTTTTCCGAGGTGTGTACGGATGCATGCGTCGCAACGGGTTTTAAGGGTGTGTGTGATGGATCGGAGGGTGTCGCGGTGAATGTTGTGTCTGTAAGCGGAAGGGCAGTTTAAGTATCCTTGTATGAGGCGGAGGGAGCACGCACTGTCTGTGAGGAGGTGGGTGCGGCCAAGTTGGAGGCCTATATCTATGCCAGCTAATTCAGCGCGATTTATTGTGTGTGAGGGAGGGGTAGAGGTCACCATGATTTTGATTTTGGTGTCCGAGGCGGAGTGGGTAGCTGCTGCTCCAAGGGGGGACGAGCCTCCTTTTTTCGAGCCGTCTGTGTATACAAAGTCCTGCCAGTTCCAAGCAAGGGTACCTCTGGTTGGGGGGTATGTTAGATGCAGGCGTTCCGGGAGGGGGTACGTGAGAGGGTGAGTTGGGTTTGGGGGGAGGTGGTATATACCTGCTGAGTGAGGTGAGTAGGTGTCAAAGAGCTGTGGAGGTGGGGGGATGATGATGGGTTTGGGGAGGTGAGTGTCGTAGATAGATTCGAGAGTGTTGTGAAGTGCGGTCATGGCTGTGGGTGATGGGAGGGTGGAGAGTGCGAGGGGGTTGGCGACGAGGTATATGTCGACCATCCATCGTGTGCCGAATGGGGTAGGGGTGGGGTTGCCAGTGTGTTGGTCGGGGGGTAGGAAGGTGTTTGCGTCATTGGGGAGGGTGTAAAGGTGGTGGGTGTATGGGGAGTTGATGTATTTGGAGTGGCGGTAGGGTGTGTGTTCCCATCGGGGGAGGATGAGGATGGTTGCGCTGGGTGTGTGAGGGGCTGTGAGGTGTGCGCTGGTGATTGCGTGTTCCATGGCTCGTCGCATGCATTCGTGGTCGTATTCGGGGTTGGCTATGTTGGTGCCTTGCCATGTGTGTGGGGCATTGCTGCCGCTAGATGAGAAGACTATATCTTCGGGGTAGAGGGAGTGGTAGGTGTGGGAGTGAAGGGATCTATTGAGGGGGTCGGAGTAGAGTTCTGTCTGTATGTGGAATGTGTGGCGGAGAGCTGTGAGTAGGTCTTCTCTAGTGGCCCATCTATTACGGGTGGTGGTGGCGGGTGTGGGTGAGTGGATTTCTGAGCGAGAGCCTAGGCGGGTGAGGAGGTGGTAGACCTCCTCTTCGAACGTATGCTGCGTGAGGTCGGGGCGGAAGAGTTGAAAGAGGTGGCGGACGCGGGGGCCGTTAAGGGTGGTGACCGCGCGGCCGTCGGGAGTGCAGAGTATGGTGGTGTCGTGGAGTGATGGGTGGGCGTGTATGGCGAATTTACCGGTAGGGAGCATGTCGAGGTCGGGGTTAATGGGGTCGTGGTTAAATGTGATTAGGGGGTGTGACCAAGGAGGGGTCCGGGTTCTGGCAGAATGGGTGCGGGGGAGGGTACAAAACCGGAGTTAAATGCGGTGAGGGCGGTGGGGCCGGAGGGGGTCTCACTGATGGTGTCGTGGAGTTGTAGGCATGGGGCCCACTGGACTTCGTGGAGGTGGGTGAGGTCGTGTTGTTGGCCGCGAGCACACCAGTCGCACTGCCATGTGGCGGGTCCCTGAGCTGGGCGGCATTGGGAGTGTATGGCAAAGTGCGGGCATGTGCAGCAGGTGGAGGAGGATTCTGTGTGCAGTGGGTCGTGACAGATGGAGCAGGCGGTGGGGGAGGGGGTGGGGAGGCATACCGATGTGGGAGTGGAGGAGATGAGGCGGAAGCCGTCGTCGAGTTGTAACTGAATGTCCCATTCCGTGAGGTGTTCCGGGGCCCATTCAACCATGTACTGCGTTTGGCCGTATTCTGTGTCCTTGTGTTTGGAAATGATGCGTGTTACGTCGCAGGGGGGGTAGTGGTGGTCTGAGGGGGTGAGGTAATCTGTGTCTAAGTGTGTGGTGGGTGCGGTGGGGGTGGGGTGAGTGGTGCGGGAGGTGTAGATGCCGGATGAGAGGGTGGGGGGTGAGCGGGGGAGGTGAGGGGAGAGGAGGGGAATCCATGAGGGGTGTACATTGGTGGGGGGGGATGCTTGGTTGGTAGTGAGGCTTGTGATGGGAAGGCGGTTGTGGATAGTGTCGAGGGATTCAGTGAGGATTGCGGCGAGGAGGCGGATGGGAACTGAGAGTGGGGTGGTGGACCCCGTGAGTGTGGTGATGGATTTGCATGATTTGAGGATGAAGGAGGATGAGGTGGCTCTGAGGAGGACTTGTGGCCACGAGGTGATGTTATTTTTCCAGAGGGGGGTGAGGCGGGGTAGGAGGGAGGCGTGTGTTTTGCGGGGGGAGAAATCGCAGTAGGCTTGCTTATAAGTGATCTCTTACATTTTTGCTCGCAAGGGCCCTAGCTAGGGCCTATTACATATACGCTTACTGAGGGAATCGGGAGGGTGGGTTACGTGAGCTATGCTCGCGCAAAGGCAGAAGGTGGACGGCCTATGTGTGTAGGCGCGACATAGATAGGGGTAATGTTTGTCCGTGTTTTACCACTGTGACATGCGTAATCTTGCGGTTAGAATTTGTAACGTCGTGGCAACGCCCGACTATTCTCGCCCCCATTGTAATTTAAACCTCTAGAACATCAATATGATCATTTACAAAGCATGTGGAAGCTCTGTTTGCCATGTTTTCGCCATTGGGCGGGTTGATGGTAGGCTGGCCACCCCATGGTATAAGCCAACCGAAGAAGAACCACTCCGATCGTCATGCAAGGACGGTAGGATCGATGTAGTCTAGTGCTACGCTCGACTCATTTGACCCGCCGCCGAACTCTTTAACCTTATGTAGCGTTACTCCAACGTGGTAGGCGGTGTCGGGGCTCCTTTCCGTAAGGAGTGCGAGGTCCATCTAAATCCTTATAGGGGGCGCTCATGTAGTGTTGTCGTGACCTTGTGTAGGCAATCTGCGAGCGTGTTAGTTGTCCATCCTTCGCGCTTTTGTGGCAAGCGCAATGGTGGTAATTTTCCTCTACAGCCTATGCGTCGAAATAAATCAAAAAATTAACACTTGAATTACCTCCGCCGTGTGTACTGTAGGCGGGATGTGAGGTGCTACTTTGGTTAGGCTAAGTTGGCAGCCTTAGACTATTAGTAGAACCTAATCTCTGATCTAATTATACATCGTAGAGAGAATTAATGAGATTGTCTTAGGAACATGGTTTCTTACAATTTGGGTGTGGCGTAATTCTGGTCTGTAAAGCCGATATTCCAATTAGACGTGCGGTACACGGCTCGCGAGCCCTGTACCGAAAATATCAAAAATACAGGTATTCCAATTACGGTACACGGCTCGCGAGCCGTGTACCGGCCAAATAGGAACACGGCTTGGGCAAATAGTAACACGGCTTGAGGCTCAAGCCGTGTTCCTATTTGCCCGAGCCGTGTACCGGGAGGAGGTACACGGCTCGGGAAACTAGTACTTTATACAGTACATACCGCTTATCGCGTCGCGCGGGGCTCTTCCCCCTGTATAGCTGGAAATAATCGCTACGCAGTATCGCTACGCCGTATCCCACCACCCACGGCCCCGCAACATCGCTAGCACAGTCCGCCCAATATGCCTCGGCGCTAACGTTCCGAAGAGGGGGTCGCGCAAGCCGGAAGTTGGCACTGGACCGAGGCGGAGAAACAAGTTGCGCTTGAGGCGTCCCTCTCCGCCTCGGAGCTGGGGCCCACGAAGAAGGAGGCGCCCGATGGCGGGCTGAAGGGGGTGGAGGTGCCTCTTTGCGAGCGAGCCGCAGTTCTCTTCAAGCAGCTCGCGCTCGGCCGCATGAGGTACCTCTTCGCAGGGGGCAAGGTAACAGCCGAACAAAGCGTGGAGCTGCGGTGCACTCTTCGCGCTCGGTGCGAATATGGGAGAGGTGGCTGGACATCAAGGCGGAAGTTGCGGGCGTGATCTTTGAGGTACCCGCCCGCCCTGCCCACCTCCCCGACTTGTCACAACCCGACACGCGAACTTTTGTATGTGACTCTACCCCACCCGCTTTAGGTTGCTGGCGAGTTCTTGGACGGTGAAGGGAAACCCCTTTCTACTTTGGTCGGGAGCAAGTGGTCAACATGTGGTCGTGAGGGCGTGACGGTAGCGGAGAGCGCTTGGGATGCACTTGGCCGGGCAAGTTCCCGGTACCAATCCGGCCCGCGGGAACGGAGACTACCTTCGAGGAGCGCGGGATAAAAAAAAAACACGCTGCAGGACGGAGACGGCTCTAGTAGGAGGGAGTTCCGGCGAGTGGGCGCGTAGGCGATTTTCGCAAGCGTCTAATACAAAAATAGCGGTTGCTGTGAGGGGGTAGAGCTTGAGTGTACGCCACCGCAACAGGATCACCGATCACCAAACTTAAGCTGTAAATAACTGTGTCGTTTTACATATGTTTGGGAAGCTCATGCAACACACACACACACACACACACGCACACACGCGTGCGCGCACAGGCACACTTCTTCTACTTGTGCAGCTGCTGTTTTTCTTCATAAGTTTATGCTTCTACTTCAACATATGTTATAGTTGATGTTGTTGTTGCTGTTATTGATGCACACAGAGACACACATACACACAACGAGAGAGAGAAAGAGAGAGTGTTACATGCACACACACACACACACACACAACCACACACACGCAGAGACGCACACACAAAGGCACACATGCACACATCCGCGCGCGCACACACACACACAAATACACACACAGCGAGCGAGAGAAAGAGAGAGTTACATGCACACACACAAACACACACACACACACACACACACACACCTTGAGAGAAAGAGAGAGAGCCACACACACACACACAGGCACACATGTACAAAAACACACACAGCGAGAGAGAGAAAGAGAGATAGAGAGAGAGAGTTCCATGCACATACACACACACACGCAGAGACGCACACACACAGGCACACGTGTTTTACTTGTGTAGCTATCGTTTTTATTTACTATTTTATGTTTCTACTTCAACATCTATTATTGGTGCTGCTGTTGCTCTTGTTGATGCACACAGAGACATACATACACACCCGCGCGCACACACACACACATAAATTCACACAAAGAGAGAGAGATAGAGAGAGGGGCACACAGAGACATACACCCCCCCCCAGCCACACACAAAAACACACACGCTATCGGGCTCTCGCAACAACGGTTGCCTGATGAGCTAGCAATACGTAGGCGCGCTCGTGCACGGGCAAACGACTGATTCGAATGCACAGTTCGCGCAGAAAGAATGGTTACTTGTAAGTTGTTAAGCACGGCTAGACGGCAGTCTATTTCGGGTCCGACGGGTTACGCGGTTGTACGCCGGAAGACGCATCACGCAACCACTTATATATCTATGTGGGTCTGACCGTATGACTTTACTATGTGTGCGGGAGAGTGCGTGCGCGTATATGCTGTGACCTTATGCGAGCGTATGTGTGTGTGTGATCGCGTGTGTGACCGGGTGCGTATGTATGCGTGCATCTGTGTGTGTGTGTGGGGCCGTGCGTGTGTGTTTACTTGCACCAGTACGCCGAGGTTGCGCTCCCGGCGGAGGGGTCCGTACCCATCACCACATCTGGCGCGGGCGGAACGGCATTCACGAGTGCCGCCAAGCCGAAAATCAAGGCCACGGCCCATACAAGGGTGATGCGCCTCGGGTTCAGCATCGTGGAACGGGCGCGGGTGCGGTAAGGTGTTGGTGAGAGAGTGTGTGCTGGCGGGATGACTGCGCAGAAAAGGCCGTAGGATAATAAGCCCGATACAAAGCCCGTATGTACTGCGGTCCGAGCCGTGTACCGGCCTAATGTGAATATCAGAAAGCGCGAGGAACACGGCTCGTGTTTTTTTTGTCCCGCGAGCCGTGTACCGGCCGAGCCGTGTTCCTACGAGCCGTGTACTTTTTTCTAATGTGAATATCGGCTTTTAAAGGTACCGGTCTTGATCTCTCGGCCAGTAAGTCCCCGTCTAAAATATCCACGCCTCGGATGTTCTAGAAACAACCTTAGAACCTGTAGCTTGTGCTGTCTGCTAACTAAACCAAACTATTACTAGTGATGGCAAAATTGTGAGTCGGGGGCTAAACGCTTCACGGCATGGCGACGATAGTGGTAATAGGCGCTTTCACGCCCGCGGCCCGCTCTTGCGCCCCGCGGCCCGCGGAGCCTCCGCGGAGCATCCGCGGGGGCGTATACGAGGAAAAGGGTTTTATTATACGAGGAAAAGGGTATACGAGGAAAAGGGTTACCCCCCTTCCAAGATCGAAATTGATTTAATAAAATACTTTTCCTCGTATTTTTCAGGTCCCGATACCTGTACTTTACTCGTATGACCGCGGTACGTGACGTCTCAACAGAAAAATATAAAAATATTGCTCTGTGACCCCCCTTGTTATAGGAAATCAGTGCCCGTACACGTATTCCTACATATTGATGTGCGCACTAGATATATTCATATAGGCGGCACCGTGCGTTCTCCCATTAACTTCTCATATTCCCTCAACGTCCTGTAACTATCGCTACGAGCCATCCCGCGCACGCGCCAACAGGCATCGCGAGGGGGCTGCGGCCCCCTCCTCGACCGTGCTCCGATAATAGGTTATGGGCCCTCTTAGCCTTACGGACACTCACACGCCTCCGCTACGCACACGTCAAGTGCCTAAAGCGCTAGCGATAAATAGTGGCTTAAGTACTGCAAACACCATGGCCGGCAACTCGCCGCCACCGCCGCCATCGCGGGACAACAACACCCGAGCGACCACCCGTCAACACTCGCAAGCGGCTATCAAGAGAACACTAGCGACTACCAAGACGTCGCTCACAAGTGGAGAATCACACGCACACACGGAGGTGGCTCACTCGCACGAGTCACTTCTAGCATTACGGCCGGCATCGCACCGCCGGCGCCGCCTAGCACCAAGGGGACTAGCCGCCCCGACATGAAACTAGCCACAAGTCCGACGCCGTTCATCAACGGCCACCTCCTCAGAATCAGCGGCCACACAGAAGTCGCTCGACACAGAAGCAACGGCCACACAGAAGTCGCTTGCCATATAAGGAGCGGTCACGCACAAGGCGATGACCTATAGATTAGAAATCCAACGGACAAACCTCTAAGCCTGCATAAATATGTACGGTCAATGATCTAGAGGGGCTGTTATTTATAGGAAATCAGTGCCCGTACACGTATTCCTACATATTGATGTGCGCACTAGATATATTCATATAGGCGGCACCGTGCGTTCTCCCATTAACTTCTCATATTCCCTCAACGTCCTGTAACTATCGCTACGAGCCATCCCGCGCACGCGCCAACAGGCATCGCGAGGGGGCTGCGGCCCCCTCCTCGACCGTGCTCCGATAATACCCCCCCCCCCCCCCCCTCACAGAGCATTATTTTTGATTATTTTCACCATGACGGGGTTTCCTTAATGTTTTCGGGATTTTCATTTCTCCGCAGAATGCCCGAAGACCTGTAGCTCGTGCGGTAGTGATTCCCCGCGCCTGTGATGCCTAGCGACACATCCCGCCGCCCATTCCTTGTCGCCTCCACAACAACACAAGAGAGGGTAGTCCTATGTCAACTACACAACTATAGAATATACCATATTCCCCTATGAATAATGAGGAAAATGGTCAAGGCGAGCGGCGCGCGTGTTGCTATGGGTCGTTTTGCATAGCTCCTTCGGGCGCATCCCTCGACCTAGTCGAGTGCGCCATGTGCCACTCCCAAAAGTTGCACCACCTAGTATTCCAAAGATACTACGTGTTGGAACTTGTGGTTTTCTTTGTGGCAAAATTGTGAGTCGGGGGCTAAACGCTTCACGGCATGGCGACGATAGTGGTAATAGGCGCTTTCACGCCCGCGGCCCGCTCTTGCGCCCCGCGGCCCGCGGAGCCTCCGCGGAGCATCCGCGGGGGCGTATACGAGGAAAAGGGTTTTATTAAATCAATTTCGATCTTGGAAGGGGGGTAACCCCGTTTTATATGTTAGACCCCGTTTTATAGACCCCGTTTTATAGACCCCGTTTTATATGAATCCGTAGCCGTTCCCGTAGACAGTCGTACAAATACTACAGGTGCAGTAAATCAGTACATTTAGGTCTTACGAGGCACTCGAAAGGCGCGCGTTTTATATATTTCCGCGGCCGCAGATATATTTCGGTTGCGCACGTGACGCACTGACCATGTAGCCAATAAAAGGGGAGAAGAAGCTGTGAGACAAGGTAGATGGTAACATGTAGGGGGTGGGCGGAGAAGGGGGTGAATACGACGGTAACGACGCGCACCGCGAGGATGAGCTGTGGGTGGTTGGCCAGCAGCTCGTCCCACGCGTATAGCTCCCGTAAGCGGCTGTTGAAGTACCTGAATGAAGACTGCCATTAAGTACAGTAAATATGCCGGTTAATGTACTGGACTGATGTAGAATATTATAGTAGATTGTTTACAGTGACTGTTCAGATTAAATGTGATATCTGAACAGACACAAGTCAACTCAACACGACCAGCTGCCCAGTCCCCAAGGGAACGCGTAGTTTCTTCTATGAGGGCGTCGACACAGCCCTCTCAGTTTCTTATCGACAGGACACATCTAGCTAGGGCCTTGCTGTCCTGTCACAAAATACTAGAACAAGTTAGCTACACTTGTGTGAACTTGCTGCAAGCTAGGTTCTTGTTATGAGCTTGCAGCCCCACTTGTAAATCACTTCCTTGTTTCCCTCACGATTCAACAGTCTCAGCCTCCTTCTGCATCTCACACACACCCTGCTTAAGTCTGTAGCTTCGACAGGTTATGGGCCCTCCTTGCTAGGAGTTTCCTCTGCTCAGACTTGGTAGCGTGCGTGGTGCTTCATCCTCGTCCCACTGTGGACTCGCCTCTGTGCTCTTCGTTGGGTGCCCGCTTCAGCCCCAGCTCTACTCGTGTCGCTTTCGACACTATCTTCCGTCGACACCCTCGACTCGTTCCTCCTTGGGACTCCTGTGTGGGCGCGTTGTGGTGGTTTGCTCTGCCCACGCTGCCATTCTCTTATCCTCGTCCCTCTGTGGACTCGCCTCTGTGCTCTTCGTTGGGTGCCCGCTTCAGCCCCAGCTCTACTCGTGTCGCCTTCGGCACTCTCTTCCGTCGACACCCTCGACTCGTTCCTCCTTGGGACTCCATTTGTGGTCGCGCTGTGGTGGTTTTGCTCTGCCCACGCTGCCATTCTCTCATTTTTCTGCTCGCCGTCTGACTCGACACCATGGTATCCTCTCTCGGTGAGGTTGGTGACGCGCCAAGACTCTTTCGAGACTCGGGTTCCTCTGTCGTCCCTGCCGTCTCCTCATTATTACAATTTAAAGACTTTAAACATCTCGCCCTCCTGAATGCTAAGGATCCGACCACCTTCGTCGTGTGGTGGTTGCAGTTTAAGGCAGAGGTTTGTAACAAGCAAGGGTTTACTGAATTTTGGTCGAAAGCCTCGACGTGTTCTGCTCAACACCATGCGAGTGTGTTGTCGATTCTTAGCCAAATAGTTCAGGATAATCAAGCCAAGACCAAGCTCCTGCGGTTCGTGTCGAGTGATGACCCCCAACGTGGTCGACGAGCTGTCGACGCTCTCCTTGCTACTTACCTCCCGTCTCCAAAGTTCCGTTCTGCAATTCTAAATCAGGCCATGTACCTCAGGATGCAGCGAGCTGAAGACCTGACTGACTACGAGAATCGGCTTAACCTCATTCGTATGGAGCTCGAGCAGCTAATGAAACATCCCGACGAGTCTACACTTGTTGTTGCTTTCATCCAAGGGCTGCGTGAGGAATTCAAGACTGCTGCTCAGCTTTTGTCTACGGGTGCTGTTGATGCCTTCACCCTCGATGATGCAGTTCAGCATGTGCGCGATTCCATGCTCATCGTTTCGCCCCCAGCACCACGGCCAGTCTCTGCATTTCCTGCGGAGGTGACCCGATCTCTTTCCTCTGAGAATTTGGTTCATGATGCTTTTGTTGCCCAACTATCCACCCTCACAGCTCTGGTGAAGTCTCTCACCGATTCAGTGGCTGCAATAGTTGCCTCCTCTCGTCGTCCGTCAAGTAAAGGCGCACATCGCCATCCAATCAGCTGTACCTATTGTGATAAGCGCGGTCATACTGAAGCTGAATGCTACCAACGACAATATGATATAAAACGTAATGCCGATGCTGTGGCGTCCTCTGAGACTGTCGCTGCTGCTGCCCTTGCTCCTCCTCCTCCTATCGCCGGCGCTCTTTGGGCACTGCCAGCATATTTGTCATCTCCATTTCTCCTCGAGTCGGAGCTGAACACCTCCTTTGCTTCAGCCGATGTTTGGTTCATTGATTCCTCCCGAGCCTCCGAACCCGTTTCAGCTATCGTGTCCCACTTTCGGGCCTTTAATGATGTCAAGCAAGATGTCGTGAAAGGTGGTGATGGCATGACGATGATGGAGACGAGGACTGCTGCTATGTTCGACAACATAATGGTGCCGCCCCCACAATCTGCGTCTCCAACCCCTCATGATGTGTCTAACCTCCCCTCTCGTGCTTCCCTCCCACAAGACTCTTTTCGAGATCATTCATTACAAGAGAGCCTCAACTCCTGCGACTGCGCAGCCTACGCCTCCTCCGTTGCCGCCCTCTACTTGTGCAGCTCGCACAGCGCCTCCACCGTCTGTTTCCGCACTCACATGCTGTCTCCGGAGATCGTCCCCACCAGTTCCAGCGGTCCCTTCAAGTCTACTCTACTTGGTCGCGTCAATCCTGAGCTTCCTGTGGAGTGGCCCGCATCCACTCAGAAGGGGTGTGGTACCTCAGCATCCAAGCTCCCAATCAGACACACAAGCAACAGCATAAATGTAAGGACAGTCACATACTCACATGAGGAGTGGCTACCAATCAGTCAGCATATCAGCGAATCTTATGCCAACAAGCAATGGAGCTCAGCCCCCACGTCATCTTCTTCATATATTTCATCTCAGCCGACGCTCTTCATCGCCGGAGCTCATAGTAGTCGCCGGAGCTCATCTCACACGTCACCCTCTTTGACCGCTTCATCTCGAGTCGGATCAAGCACATGGACATCCGGCTACATGTTGTGCGCGACGCACACCTATCTATGTTGTCATGCGCTGCCCCCTTGATTCATTTTCTGACTTAATTGTCAGTCTGCTATTCAGTCAGGAGGGCTGTTGAAGTACCTGAATGAAGACTGCCATTAAGTACAGTAAATATGCCGGTTAATGTACTGGACTGATGTAGAATATTATAGTAGATTGTTTACAGTGACTGTTCAGATTAAATGTGATATCTGAACAGACACAAGTCAACTCAACACGACCAGCTGCCCAGTCCCCAAGGGAACGCGTAGTTTCTTCTATGAGGGCGTCGACACAGCCCTCTCAGTTTCTTATCGACAGGACACATCTAGCTAGGGCCTTGCTGTCCTGTCACAAAATACTAGAACAAGTTAGCTACACTTGTGTGAACTTGCTGCAAGCTAGGTTCTTGTTATGAGCTTGCAGCCCCACTTGTAAATCACTTCCTTGTTTCCCTCACGATTCAACAGTCTCAGCCTCCTTCTGCATCTCACACACACCCTGCTTAAGTCTGTAGCTTCGACAGACGGCGAAGGGTGAGGTGGTTCAGGCGTGGGCCACAGATGGGCATGAGGTCCTGAAAATGTACCCCCCAATACACACACACACACACACACACACACACACACACACACACAAACATAAACGAACGAACCCAGAAACACACACAAACAGGCACACACACACACTCACACACGTTATGAATATGTACACACACACACACGCACGCACACACACACACACACACACACACACACACACACACACACAAACTCAGGAGTGTCACTTCTGCTGCCACTGATGATGGGAAACGACCATTTCTGCCTTACCCCCAATCCCTCTGCTCATACCTGGGGCGGAGTCTCTCGGAGGTGAAACTTGACGACAAGTGGCTGCTCGTTCTCCACCGCCCTACACGTGCAGCATCAACCCGCTGAAAATGTCAAGTGGAATATGGGGCAGTTGGGGGGGGGGGGGGGGGGGGGAGGAAATTGGGTAGCTCGGAGGATGACTTAATAGATTGCAACAAGGAGTGAGTCTCGCCAGTTTGCGACAATCCATATGAGGTGGGCCTGTGAAGTGAAGCCCGATCCAGTATTGAGGATCTCCGCCGTATCCGTGGACACCTCTGCGGAGTGACTTCGAAACACGAGACTTCAACCTCGAACACGTATGTGAAACGCACACACACACACACACACACACACACACACACACACACACACACACACACACACACACACACACACACACACACACACACACACACACACAAAACCATGACCGCTGACGCAACAAGTAATGGGTGAGAGCAAGCTGGCATCAGGCTGATTTACATGCGACAAATACGCAAGAATAGGCTTCCCGTGCGGTTTGTCGGACAGTCAGGCGTCCAACTCATCCGTGTTGCTTGGCGACGAGTGTACCAGCATCTTCGACTGCTCGGCGTGGTTCAGGTTCTTCTGCACCTCGGCCTGACCGCGTGAAATGTGGAGGGAGAAGGGGACAAGGGAGAGCTGAGGAGGCTGCTCGAGACAGCTCTCAATGTATATTAATATCAAATGCAAATGCCAATGATGTTGGGCACGGCAATGTTTCAGATAAAATGTCAGTTGTAGTAGTACGTACAATCATGGTGCTAGAAAAGATTGTGGTAGAGGGGGAGTGACTGTATGTGTGGCTATGATAGATCAAGGGGGAGTATGCATGCCTGCGCACTATCGGTTGCAAGCGTCTTCGCGTTTCCCCGCGTGGCGCCGCTTGTCGCCTCGGCGTGTTCCTTCCCCACGATATTGCTACTTGCGTGCTGTGTTTCTTTGCTAGGAACACGCACTACCATGTAGCTCTTCCGGTTGCCATGTCCTTAATTTCGTGACGATATTGCCAATATTTTTTTCTCTGATATTCTTCTCGTTTCATATTCGCGTGTCTAGTCCATCAATTGACATTGAAGTATTTCTCGTATTGCATCTAATTCATAAATTTGTTGAATAATGCAGAAAACTTTCCGGAAACTTGCTTGAACCAAACACGTGGTAATGAGCGCCGCACTTGGGCATTCCTCAAACAATCAAGTCACGATGCGTATGTTGGCGTGCCATACGCAACCTTATTGTCTTGGGCTTGTTTTAGGGGGGGTTGGAGGCACGGATGCCGTACTGAATGCACGCGGGCATGGTTTGCGGGTAAGTGCGTGATGCATGGAAGACCACACGGCCACTGCGGGCGCTTGATTTGCAAACCAATCGAGGGAAAACACGCAAAGCACAAATTTAGTTAAGTATTGCACATCTCAAATGGGTGAGGGCGGTTGGCATTAGCAAGGGGCGAGGTCCATTGCGCCCTTTGGGGAGGATCGCGTCGACGGTGGTATTTGTCATGCTTGGGGCATATATGCCGAAGCCCCACGTGCGCCCACCCCCGCCCCACGTGCACCACACGTCAAGCATTGGCCTCTTAAGACATATCTGCTCGACTCGTGCTCTAGACTTATGTAAAAAGGTGTGTGATTGCAATCATCGAGGGACGGCATCCGTGTTATTGGCAACAGTGTCGAAAATTTAACCAAAACAACATATGACCATCCTTAAAAAAGGCCCCCGCCAAACCTGTGTCACATCCGATAATTGCTAAAGCGAAATGCGGTCAAATCATTGCGATGTTATTCATCACTTTGTCAAAATTAATTTGTTATTACTAAAAAAAGAAATATCACCCGTAAAAAAGAATAAATCGCATTTGCAGGGATTGTCTAAAACTACAGCCACCCGCCCCACTCTCACTCCCACTCTGCTTCGCCTCACTAAACCATCGTGCCCAGCTCCTCATCGTCGTCCCCCTGGTCGCAAAATTGGCTCTTGGGCAGGGGCCATCGGCCGGGGAAGCCGCAGGCGCGCTCCACCACCGCACTCGCCCGCTTCGGCACTGTCACCCATTTGTTAAAAACGTAGAAAAATCTGGCCACCGCCTCTCTGTCGTTCACCCTCGCGGCCTTGTGGGCGGCGAGCTGCGCGAGCGTGGCGCGCAGAACCTCGGGCCCAGGCGCGTGGTGGGTGAAGCCAAGACCGCCATAGTACGCGTTCCCCGCCAACACCACCTCCTTCCCCTTGATCAACGCCTCTAGCCCCGCCCCACTGTTCACAGTCACCGCCGTATCCACGGCGTCGATGATGGCAAAGGTGTCCAGCGCATTGGCGGTGTCCTGTTGCGCGCGTGACGCACGGACCATGCAGCCAAAAGGGGAGGAGAAGCAGTGAGACAACGTAGATAGGAATAAGGGGGAGGTGGACGGAGGAGGGAGATGCGACACGCACCGCGAGGATGAGTTGTGGGTGGTTGGCCAGCAGCTCGTCCCACGCGTATAACTCCCGCAAGCGGCGAAGGGTGAGGTGGTTCAGGCGTGGGCCGTAGATGGGCATAAGGTCCTGAAAAATGTGTCCCCCAACACACACACACACACACACGCAAACACACACATAAATTCAGCAGTGTCACTTTTTGCAGCCTCTGATGATGGGGACCAACAGCTTGTATCTTTCCTCCCCACCTCCCCCAAAACCCCTCCGCTCTTACCTTGGGCGGAGTCTCCCGGGGGTGGAACTTGATGATTAGCGGCTGCTCGTTCTCCACCGCCCTACACCGTCCAGCACCACCCCGCTGAAATTGTCGTGGAAGTGTGAAATGTGAGGCGGTGGGGGGATGGAGATTGGGTAGTTTGGAGGGGTAAATGGATGGGTGGCTTATTGGGAGGGAAAAGGGGTGCTAACCAGTTTGCGACAGTCCATATGACGTGCGCCTGTGAGGTAAAGCCCGACCCGATATTGAGAATCACCGCCGTATCCGTAAACACCTGTGCGCAGTGGCATTAAGCCAGATGAGTTAACCTCCTCACCTGGACCATTTTCTCACGAAACATCCAGATAAAAGTAAACATACACACACACACACACACACACACACACCGTTTATCACAGATTATCACACACTCAGTCATGCTCATACACAGAAGCAAGCTGATAGTATCCCAAATAAAATATATCATGTATCTATCGTTCACTCACGAACACAAACACAAACACACACGCACACACACACACACACACGCACAAACACACACACGCACACACACACACACACACACACACGCACACACACACACACACACACACACACACACACACAGCCATGACCGGCGATGCAGGATACAATGGCAAAGACCGAGCTGGCCGCAGGATGATCTTTTTTTACCTGCGACAAATACGCAAGAATAGGATTTCCACGGGGTTTGTCGGACAACCAGGCGTCCAACTCATCCGTGTTGCTTGGCGACGAGTGTACCAACATCTTCGACTCCTTGGCGTGGTTCAGGTACTTCTGCACCTCGGCCTGACCGCGTGAAATGTGGAGGGAAGGGGAGGAGAGAAAGATACAGAGAGCTCAGGAAGCCGCCCTAGACACTGGTTCTCAATGTAGATTAATGATGAATGGCAATAACAATGGTGTTGGGTACAATAATAAGCAAAGTAATGTTTCAGATAAGATAACAATTGTGGCTGTGTGTACACTCATGGTACTTCAAACGACTCAAAGCAGAGGGGGGTGAATCTTTACGTGACTTTGATAGATGAAGGGGGAGTATGCGTGCCTGCGCAATATCAGCCTTGACAAACTCCAGGTAGCGCCAGTAGAGGTTATGCTCCACCCCGCGGTCAACGCTGATGCCACTGATGGTGCTCCAGACCAACCGGCGGTTGTTGATGGGTGTCTCCAACGCAACCACATTCAGCCCCTGAGAACAAAGCAGCCAAACAATGAGCCCCTCCCCCCCTTCCGCACACACACACACACCCACCCACACACACACACACACACCTACCAACACCCCTCCTCCCCAGCTCTTATTCTGCCTGTCCCTAGCCGACTGTTGCATGACGGGAGAAGGAAGGCGCACCTTCATTATGGCTGCAGCACGGAATCCAGCTGAAAAGTGGTAATGTCCCTGCAAGCCGACCAAACCAAATATGCTCAGGCGGAGGAGGCTCACCAATTGATAGCTAAGTGTTCAAAGTTCCTGTTCTATTTATATCAAATTTAGATTATATCTTTTTGTAAATGGATGGACCGAGCACATGTCACACAGTGGAGGGGAAACCCTCCCCTCTCACCTGCGCCACTATGACTGTGTCTGGACGAAACGCCTCTATCTGCTTTATTGCGTACTCGATGAAAGAAGCGTATTGGTAGAGCTCCTCGCGGATGGTGTCCAGGTGCAGCCCCGGCGCCGCCTCCACCTCCGCCAGCGACCGCTCCTGCCGCGCGCACACCGCCCACGCCGCGAGCGGCCACAGCCGCAACTCACCGTAACTCTGGTGGTGGAACTTTATCTTTTGGTACGTCTCCACCGTCACTGCCTCCGGGTCCCATGCCATCTCCGCTATGTATCTACATTTGAACAGCAATTGCCCACCAATGCCAACTCATCAACCACCCAACTACCACAAAGCCCTCATCACACCTTTTAACCCCCCTTCCCTTCCATTTCCTTGCCTCCCATAGAGTGCTTACTTTTGAAACATCGTCCCTGGCTTGTCCACCAGCGTATATGCTAAGCCCTGCGCTTGAAATGCCTGCCAGTGTGACCAGAGGGGCGGAATCAGCGTTTCATTGATGCAGGTTGACAACTAGGTAGTGATGTAGGGGGGGAAGCGAAGGAAAGGCTGTGTGGATGTAAACTAGATAGAAAGAACGATGAGAGGACGGAAGGATGAATGGATAGACGGGTAGATGGATGAATGAATCGATGGATGAACGGATAGATTAATGGGTGCATGTGTGGGTGTAAAGCATAGATGAATGGACGGGTAGATGGATGGATGGATGGTAGGTCGATGGATACATCATGATGGCTGGATGTGTCCGTGGGTGGATGGATGGGGGATTGTAGGGATGGATAGATGTGTGGTTGAAAAGATTGAGTGGATGGATGGATGAGTGGATGTGCGAATGGACAGATATGTATATGGAAGAATGAATGGATGCGAATGGACGGATGTGTGAATGGATGGTTGGATGGATGGATGGATGGATAGATGGACGTATGTGTGCGTACATGGATTGGGTGGGTAGATGGATGAATGGATGTGTGGGTGCATGCATTGAGTGGATGGATGGGTATGGATGATGGACGTGTGGGCGGATGTGCGAATGGATGTATGGATGGGTGGATGGACGCATATGCGGGTGCATAAATTGGATGGGTGAATAGGTGAATGGATTGATGGATGGATGGTGGGTAAATAGATGCATGTGCGGGTGCATAGATTGGGTGGGTGAATAGATGAATGGATGGTTGGATGGTGGATAAATGAATGCCTGGGCGGTTGCATAGATTGGATGAGTGGACAGATAGATGGAGGATGGACGCATGTGCGGCTGCATGCATTAAGTGGATGAATGGATGCATGAGTGGGGGTGTTGATGGATGAGTAGCTGGGTAGGTGGATGAGTGAGGCAGCTACCTTGTGGTAGTCTTCCATGGAGATACGGCCGGCAAAGTTTTCGTACGCCATAAGCACTCGACACTTTGGCTTCCACGCCGGCGCGTCCACGTCCGGGTGGCACATCGTCTTGCTCCTCGCTATCCGCACCATTGCGGCGTCGTGGTGCTCGTCGCTGACGAACACGGAGGCCAGCACGGCGGAGGGGTCTTTGAAGCGCACAGCCTGTTTGCCCAGCGCGACGCCCGTGTCCTGAAGGTGCGCGTATATCCAATGACCGGCGAGGCCGCCGCTGAGCAGCACTGCCACCGCCACTCCCAGTAACACTACCCTTTTACGCCATATCAGCTTCACGGCCTCCTTCCCCTTGGCGTGTTCTTTTCCCGTCACGCGCTGACCCCAGCACCACCCTCCGGTGCCGCCGCTAGAAGTCATGGGTTCTCGTGTTGGGCGCGCGCCGGGGCGGCGTTACAAAAATACAGTACAGGTACTTCTATATGGACGAGATTGGAGCGACGACCGCCCGGAAGCTGCGAGAGGGTGTAAAAACGACGGCCGAGCTGTGGGATGGGGGATAGAGGCCCGCTGAATGGGAAGGTCTACGCTACCAGTATAGGTGTGCGTGACGGTCAGGCTGTCACAGGGGAATACTACTGCGGTGTCCGGATGCTTGCGGGTGCTGCTGCGCGGATCGCTGCCTCACCTCATCCCTGCTGCACGACTATGACTGATCTGGCGTCGCATACTGCTTGATTATCCCGTACATACGACGGGGCAGCGACTCGGCGTGTAGTTCGGCGGAGTGTGTAAGAGCAGGCCGCTGGATTTTCGCAGTCAGCAGCACGTACCGTACAGGTACCGAGTACCTGTAGCGAGCACTGTTATATATCGAATGATGTTCTCAAGAGAAATAAGGCCTGTACGCATATCTTAAGTGCCGGGTAGTTAGGGTTTCCCTCCCTGCTTGTCTCTTACCTGTACACAGTTTAAGGCCGGTTCTTAGATGAATTTAGCCACCATCCGCGAAAGATGAGATGTTAACCTGTACGCATATCGTCCAAAAACAAAAAGGCTAATATTATTGATTACAAGCAGAACAAGATGAGCACAGACAGGGAAAGTGGGAGGGGAAACAAAAGGGCAAGAGTGACAACAAAAAGGCAGGTCAAATATCGCATGTATAGTCAGATTGTTTTAAATCTAGGGGTTTGCAAAACTTACTTACAGCATGTGTGACAGAACGCACACCTTAGCGGTTTAGCGTTACTATAAAAGCGGTGCGTCTTACCCAGTCCTCGAGGTAAGCCCTCGAGGACTGAGGAAACGCCTCGCGCAACGCCCCAAGCCCCGCCGTCAACATCACTAGCTAGCGGCAACCCTTAAGCTGGCGCAACCCCCGAACAATGGCACTCTCTACTTTGCACTCGCCCATTTGGCTCGCGCAACCCACCCACCCAACCCGAAATTAGCGCCTCCAACCTATCGATAATTGGGTACCGACTAGGGGATGGGTTGGTCGAACTCGTTGATCGGGTAATGAGTCTGCTCCGCAAAAGATGTTGGGTGCGCAAATATTTATTTGAAACCCCTCCATACCGGTAATTTCCGGCGGTAGTCGATATTGTAGACCTCCGCCCCCAAACCGTGTCGCTCCTCCGGATGCGACCCTTCTCCAGCATGCGTAGCTTCTCGCATCCCCCCCATTGGAGACTCGAGACTCGCATGGCCATTCGATAGCTAGAGAGCGCCCTATCCTGGCGGTGCTTCACGGTTGTCCACCGCCAACTTCAACGCCCGCCGCCAACTTAAATCCGCCCGTACCCTCCTCGCCGCCAAAAAAACGCATGAGATACATGCCCCGTCGTGGACAAGAGAGTAGCCGAGGAGTATCCAGCCTCGGAAAGAAATATCGAACTAGCCGAGCGGGAGATATTGACGTTGGTGCACATATCAGATTCTCAAAAGCCCTCCGTACAGAAGCTTCCCGAGAGATTCACCTCGCCTAGCCCCCAACCGTGCCGGGCGTGGCACTGCTATAGGGTTAATAGTGCCCACCACGAGGAGATGGGGTTGAATGCCGACGGGCCTGCGAGCACACCCCCCTCCTGGGCCGCCGCCGCTGCGCCGCCGGCGGGCGCCGTCTTGTAATGCATTGTTATATGGCACTACTCGCCACACGTGCATGCGGCGTAAACTTCTATGCACCATTCACACTCCCGCAAACCAAACCTCGGGCATTGAATACGGTATCCACGCCTCCAAACCCCTCCAAAAAGTTCCCCAAAAAGAGTTAAGTGGCTCACTCATTGATTTGCAGCTTTGCTTGAGCGCTTGAACAATGCCCGAGAGTGGCGCAAAAAAAGCCTGCGTATTTCACACAATTTCGTGGCAATTTATGGGCTCAATTCGACTAACTCCACTGACAACACTCGCTTTAAGCACACGCCTAACCACACCGGGTGACGGCTAAATGGTTGCTTCCCGGCTTTACCACACTTGGGTGGTACATGGGTGTCGTCGTGCTTGACGTGGTTAGATAGAGGGCGGGGCGCGTGCTCTGCTTGACTATCTTAACACGGCACACCCACACTGTACGTTTCGGACAATAGCGCAATTTCCGCAATATCATTTAATCTGAGTAGTACTTACTGACATATCTCGCCATTTATACACGTAATTTCTCCGTAGTACATTGTAAAGGGTCGCGCGTTGTCTCGCTTAGCTACTCCATTGACCCGAAAATATGTACGCCATCGTAAATTCACCGATGGTACGGGAAACCCGCGACTACCACCATTGCTTGACGACAAAGTCCTTGTTGCGACTTACCGCCACAGGCATGTGGCTCACCCACCGCCAGCCGAGCTACGCCGCCAAGCTGCCGCTTTAAATACCATGGGCAAGCGGCACTGGAAGCATATAGTTTGTCGTAGTGGTAAAGCCAAGCGGGCGAAACCCCCGCAGGTTGGAACCGCCGCACCATCGGTAGGGGCGGCCGGTAATGTTGTTGCGGTCGTCGCGGGCGGGGCAGCAGCAACGCAAGATGAGCCTACCCATCAATATGACGAAGAGCATACAACCGCCGACGGGCAAGAGCAACAAATTCCCGAGGACCACGAGGAGGCGGAAACTAGTAGGGAGATAAAGAAGTTGAGGGCGACAGTGGCGTCTCTAAAATCCGCGCTAGCGAGGTCACGCGACCAGTGTGCACGCCAACGCGCGAAGTTGCGTGACCTCGAAGTACATAGTGGAAACCTTGTAATACAACTCCAAGCCGAAGATTCCCGTTGGCGGAAACTATGCCGAACCCAAAAAAGAAAGTGCCAGCGAATGGCTACAAAGCTACGTGAGTTGGGGTCGGGGTCGGGGTCGGAAGCGGACGGCGATGACGACGGTGACGAGCAGGTTCTAGCTGATGCGGCAAAAGCTAGCGATGCCGCATTCAACACTTTGCGCGATTTTGCGGACGTTGTTGCGAACGTTATCGCGACGGACGCGGAGGCAGCAGCTGGGCTAACGGGAGATATTGATGTGTCGGGGGACGAAGAAAAAGAATCCCTCCCTAGACAGCCCCGCCGACGTTCCAAAGCCCCTCAACTCCCTATCGTCGACGACGGAGCAATGGATTGGGAGCTAGATGAGTGCAACGACGACATCGGCGAAATATATGAGCAGCCCGCCCACCGACCGCCCGCCCTGTCCCACTACCAGCCCGTCCAGTCCGAGCCGCAGCCGCCCGCGCACACGCAAACCGCCCAACCTCAGCTTATACGCCCCCAACCGCAGCACGCCGCCCAGCCCGCCGCCCAGCCCGAGATGCAGCATCAAAACAACAAGGTAGAAGAGCTACAGCCTTAAGCATCGAAAAAGGTGAATACTAAAGACATCAAGTACATTCCTCGCTCTGCTAGGATAAGAAGGACAAATAGCCAACCCGGCAGCACCTCACATGCAAGGTGGATGACAAGACAACGTATGGATTTAAGGGAGCATTTTACAAAACTATACGGGCACACGTGGGCTATGAAATACAAGAGTTCAGACATTACAAAGGCAAGCACATCCACCATAAGCGTTTCTGCATGGTGGGGCTCCCTCCCTTCCGTAGGAATCACCCAAATGGTGAATCCAATCGTTAAACGCTGACAATACCCATGCTTAGTCTTGTCACCAATGCGTTGCAACTTGACGTGAAGAGGAGGGGCAGCCATGGCGATGGTCCCACGCGGCGAAACTATCCGCATAGAGCGATAGCCAGGGCCACCACTACTTCCATGCAACACAAGCTCAGTCATACGAAAAAGCTGATAGACGGGAGAAAAGGTTGTGAAGCACCAACATCTAGTTGAGTTGCTGCCGTCTTGGACGTCCTTCCACATTGTCGTCCTCTGCGCATATCTTGGGTGCTCATCTCCGACTGGGGAGGACCTCGCAGCTTGGTTGAGCGTCTTCACGTACGTCTCCCACAAGTCTCCGTGCCATCCCTCACAAATGATAGTCGCGTAGGCCCGAGGGTCCACACATAGCAGCTCCTTCGCAGCTTGAACTCGAAAGGCCGCAAGGTAATCATCGTTCCTAAAAAAGCAAAACAACAAAAAGTATCGGAAATCTTTGTACCTACTACAACCATCGGCCACCATCTACACCAAGACGGCGGCCAAACGCAGGGAAGGCAGCGCGTACCTAAGGAAAGTGGCATACAGAGCCACCCCTCGGTGGCAACGGCGGCAGATGCCATTGCCGTCGCCGACCATGGGCGTCGTGCGCGCCATTACTCCTAGGCACGCGACGCACAGGTCCCGCTCCCCAAGAGCATTGCTCCACCTATGCCGCGGCAGGTCCTCCTCCGTCGTTTGTGTGCCGCGGCTCCGAACACAACGCCCCAGTTCTTGGTTAGTTTGGCTTTGGGCATCACGGGGGATCCAGTGCCTCTTGATGAGCACAGCTGCAATACGGCACACCGGTAGAGTTAGAAAAGTGGGTACCTACGCGGGACCTCAAAAAATAAACGGTGCCTCTTAGCTTACGGTATCTGCCACCTACGGAGTCGAGGTCGCAGCACGGAGGGGTTGGGGGACCAGAAAAACGAAAAGATTTTATTCCCAAAGTTAAACCCCACCTCTACAACGCGTCGGGGGGGGGATGGTGAAGCGTGCTGCGTGCCCCTCTACAATGCGTGCGCGGGTGATAAGTTGTGGGTGAAGGTAATTTGTAGTCGCGAACTTGATATTCGGAGCGGAAACTGGGCATAAATGGTGACATCTGAGTCAAAACGGTGTCCAGCTCGGTACACGAGTAAATTACTATGCCAGGAAGACTATGCTAAGCGGGCACCGGTAAGGGTATTATCTCGAGGGAGCGCGACCTCGAAAACTGATGCTTCGTGACGAACGAGGAAAACTAAACCCTGAGATTCGTAGAATCCTACCTACCGAAACTTATCGATGCCGACAGTCATAGCGGGTCAAAGTAAGAATTTACACGCATTATAACCAAACCACCCTATGCACATATGTGTTGGGTGCGTGTGGAGCCTTTGTGCTGAAGTTGTGACGGCGTGATATGCGTGCCCCCCAAGGTCGTAGAGCAGGGTGTTTGTTATCGAACTAGGTGAGAACAAGCGAATCGCGTAACGAGCCGCCCTAGCAACCCCTCCGTCCGTAGCCGTAATAAAGAACCTAATGCACTATATGCACTGAAACGCGGCAGGGGTCATACTTACTTGGTGTACAGTGGTTGCGTGGGTTCATGGCTTTCCACTTCCAAAAGGGGGGCACGGCCAGGCGAGATGAGCCGCTACCATTGGCGCGGTGGAGAAGACGGTTTATGTGACGAGGCGAACGCACGCAAGCCTGTGAGACGCACTCTACTTGGCGACAACAAAATTGGCGAAAAACGTACGGGTACTGAAAATTCGTGCAAACGGTAAATGTCCGGGTGTACAGGTACCCGGGTGTGCAGTGAATATGTGCAACGCACATAATGCAACATAATGCACTCTTGCGGAGGAGTGTTTCATCGCATGGATGAGATAGATATGGGAATCATGCAGCAGCGACACCCCGGGTACCAGGTACCTGTTTATTTCAGGATTGGGGTGCAGCTGCCGTTGCCCGAGGCTTTGAACAAGGCTTCGTCTGTGGCTCTTCACCATTTTCGTTTCTTTTCACTTACATTTACCGTTACTTTTCCCACTTATGCTTTCCTTATAATAAATTAAATTGTAAGTAAATGTCGATTTATAATTGCCTTCTGATAGCGTGCATTAGAAATTCAGCTCATCCGCCGCGCTTGACCCGCTGTGGCGAACCCCACCCGCGAGTCAAGCACGCGGGATGCGAGCTCTGGTGGAGTCTCAAGTCTGGCTCTTGGTTGTAGGCGAGCATCTCCGCTGCGATGATGACGTGAAACTCCGTCGGAATTTATATAGCGTAGGAGTTACCGAGTTCCCTTTCATAAAGAGTGGCTCGCGAGGCAATAGTGTGTTGTTGCGGGGCGGGCGGGCGGAGTAAGCTGTCAAAGCAATATACGCAATATTGCTTATTGCTTTCTACGGACTTCACGCCGTCCTACCGGCTCGACGGGCAGCAGCTTTACCGTCCTGGATTATGTGTCCGTAAGTCAGGATGATTTGGGAACAAAAGGTGCTGCTTCACGCGTGACCGCCTGTGAACGAGGCATCATTTCGGCGGAGCATCCCGCGGCCGCTGTCTTTGGCACGTACCATCAATCAGTACGGGTTCACCCTCGCCGCTGCCGGACGCGTGGAGGCATTGGACAGCCTCGGCGTCCGCTGCAGAGAATGAAGGCTCTGGCTGTGCTACTTTTGTTTACAGCGGTCACCGGCATTTGTAACGCTGAGGTGTGGCTCCTGCACGCTTCCGGTATCCTCGTAGCGTTGGGCGTAGATTTTATTCACAAAAAGTTACCCAAAATTACAATTAAATAATAGAGCATTTCTTCTTGAATCAATCAGTGGTGTCAGGTATTTGTTAACTTTCATATGCGGGATTTATGCCCTTGAGAGATTCATGTGTGCATGCCGCAATCCATCATGGCACGATAAGCCCCCACCATGTGCATCTGGCTGCTCATGCCTCTGCGTCTTGTTGGGGTGTGTGCCCTGTGCTTTAGGGGCAACAGGCGGCGAGCGATGCTGTCATTGAGAACAGCAGTGCTGACATAGCAGCGTTGCCGACGGAGGGGCACACACAGGTGGGTAGCCCCATCATCATGCCCATATCACATTCCACTCGGTTGTGGTGCCCTCATTTATCATCATCCTAGCGCACATCATGCGCCGTTGCAGGTGGCTCGCATTGATGACACATTCTCAGTCCTCTGCACAGGCGAGCATCATTGCGGACGAGGCACCGCCAGGCGCACACTTCGCTGAGAAGCTCAAGGTTCACTACTATCCTAGGAATAGCTGTGCATGCCATGGATATATCCGCCCTCCGTTTGACTACTTGGATGATAACGGAGGGAGGTATGGTTGATGGGGCACTCTCACAACCACTGTTGCTGTGATTTGCAGAAAGTGGAGCCTCCCCCTGCCACCGTGGTTGTGTCAAAGGACGGGACAGCGCAGCTCTTCCATGGCAAAGTGCGTGTGGCCCTCCCCTGGTAAAGCAATTATGACCCTTCCGATTTGAAGGGGGGGGGAAGGGGGAGGGGAGCTCACTCGAGGGGATGGAAATCGCGGCGCAGGTATCACCGGCGATGGAGGCGATTCGGGCCAGGATTGCGGCTCTGGAGAAGGCAGTGCCCGAGTTTCGTGAGGCGTCGAAGGATATCATCGCTGGTCGACGTAAGGACGGCACAATAATCACAAAGGTATAAACCTTTGGTCTTCGCGAAAAGCAGCTCACTTGTGAATATGCACCCCTTCCCTATTTACACACACACACACACACACACACACATTCATACTCAACACTCTCGCACCCATCCCCCCCCCCCCCCCCCCCCCCCCCACACACACATACACACATGCATACGCACACATATTCATTCTCAATCCCCACACTCACACGCGCACACACATGCACCCACCACACACACACACGCACATACACATGCACACGCACGCACACACAATCATACTCCACACCCCCATACCCGACACACACCAACCACACCCACCCTCTAAACACACACACACACATACACACACACACACACACACACACACTCACGCATACACACACACGCAAACACACGCATGCGCACAAATTCACACAGTCAGGCTTATCTGAGTGCTACCTGACACAGTTCGCTCATTTCTTGCAGGTCGACCATCTAGCTGACAAGGTAGATCCTACAGAACGGCACGGCACAGGATGGATCCTCAATCCCTTCCGACACAAGGTAGGCTACCCTATTCACTTATCATTCCTCTCTACTTACTGCTGCCTTAAATTTGACAAAAGCCGCTCAGAATGAGATCGAATTATGGAAAGGATTGGGGGAGTTTTTGCTTGGTTTCTGATTACTTGTATTTGAACCCTGTCAGGCCCACAATGCAACGGCCCTTGGCGCTTCCGAGGCTGCCATTGCAGCCGGAACTGTGGCTCAGCCCAGAGTGAGGCTCTCTGCCCTCTTTATGTTTTCGCATGCCAGCGTTGCGCATTACAATTACGATGCACAGTTAACCACTGTTATGCCATTATGTGAACGTGCAGCTAAGGAAGGGGGAGGTGGCGAAACGACGAGGGCGGGTGATTCTGGTGGGAAACGGGAAGAGCATGCTGAAAAAGCGCATCGGGGATGTGATAGACAGCTACGATGTAGTGGGGCGCTACAACTACTTCCAGTTACCTCCCCCCCCCCCCCCCCCCCCCCCGCCACACACACACACTCGAGCAAGAAAATATAAGCTGAATATGCGACATTTATTTTAATTTTTTATAGAAACACATCACAGTACATTTACGCTCACATACACGGAAAACTTTTATAACACACACATATCGCGCACACAACAGCAAATCCCATATCTCAGCATGTGGCTGAAATCCTCTGTAATACACACACAAACACATTCTTGTGTCTGCATTACCTCCTGGCGGTGTTATGGTACTGAGTTTAGGGGCTTGGTCTGCCAGGGTGAGGAAGTACGAGGCCCATGTGGGGCGCAAGACCACGCTGTGGTTTCTCGGCGAGCTCAAGCAGCCCACCAGCCCCTTTTTTGACCGCTCCATAAAACCGGAGCGCTACGTCGTGCCCATCACCTGGCCAGCCACAAGGAACTGTGTCAAGTGTTTTCCTAACCCAGGCGCCATCAAGTGAGCCCCCATTCCCCTTGAAAAGAATAGATGAATAGATATGAAAAAACGTGGTGAATAAATAAATTATTAGACGAATATTATAAAAAGACGTGTGGCATATAGACGCTGGGGAGACGTAGATGGGACATGTTGTGGTTGTGGAGAAGTGGGACTGCTGTTGCGTAGGCGGACGCGCGGGATTCGCAAAAAGGTGGAGGGGAAGTGGGCGGCTGCTGGGCTGGGCAAGCGGTTGGAGATTATGGATGAGTCGGTGGAGTATGACCTTCGACGGCAGTACAAGTTTCGCGAGCAGTGGCCCTCCACCGGCATCCAATCCGTCATCTACGCGCTGAAGTATTACGAGCCGCCCATCACCATCACTGGCTTTGACTTTGCCAACGCAAAAAGAAGAGACTGCAACTGGGATGTATGCCCCCCACTCTTCCCTTTCAAATGATGAAAATGTATTGAACATAAAAGTGGGTAGTGAACAGATAGTCGGTGTCTTGTACCCAGATATCTCATTTCCGCCTCTGCAATGCTGCTTCTCATTCCTGCCCACCTAACCCAAATGTTGGTTCTCCGTCTTTCCTATTCTCTTTACACTCTTTACTCCACTTTCTAACTTGCCGTTGCTTTACTTGCGCGCACTTTCTTCCATTCTGTGATGTCATAGAATTACTTTCTACCCCTTGCTCCTCGCATCCACCATTCCTCCAATCCCATAATCTGTACAGCATTTACCCCACCTCCCTCTATTCCTAACTACCACTTCTTTATTATTCAATCATAGTATATTTATCCCCCAACAGAAACCACATCCACCGAATGCGCCACTTAACACAGTCGTTACCAACTCCCTGTTATGTTACTTGGGAAGGAAGCTGCGCACGCTAGTTTAAGATACAACCAGTTTTTACTCTATTTCAACGGTGATCATATGCATCGTGCATGGCGGGGCGATGGCTGATCTGATGGATGACCTGCCCCATGCCCACCTCAAAAGTATTCCTACCTTAGCGTGCGTGTTTTTTTCCTCTGCTGTGCTGCGCTCCCTCCAGGGCTGCTCTTCCAACCTGCTGGGCCACTGGTTTCAAAAGTCCTACAAGCAGCACACCCTCCACAACATGTACGCAGAGGGGGCGTTGCTGCGCTCCTTGGCGAAGCGCAAGTTGGTGAAATTCATTTAACCCCCCCCCCCTCCTCTTCTAAAAGATTGCTCCACGGAATTCATGAAAAAATTCTTATTCATAAACTAGCCTCAATAATAGAAGAACCTTCTGCCACACCTCTGTAACCAAGACGTCGGCGATTAGGGCAGGCTGTGGCGTGCTCCCTTGCCATTCCCTTCCTCATCAGAGGAGCACAGCATTTCGACCAGCGCAAGCAGGATATAAATGCTCCGTTATCACATATTCATATGCATATCGCCCCCCACTTGGTGCGAGGGGCGTAAGTTAACCTGCGCGTGCTTGCCTTTGTCCCGGTTGTGTAACATTTATCATATATATATTTACATGGACGTATGATGTATCTTGCTATCACGACAAAGGTCTGGTTCAGCTGAGCCAGTCGCGGGCCTGCCCGGCAGCTTGGGCGTCCTTCCTGGCCGCAGCGTCCGCCTCGCGCTCCTGCACAATAAAGACCAAAACTGAATTGAGCTCTATTATCACAAGACGGTAGGAAAGAGCCACTCACACCTGAGGAAAAAAAGGTTTCACGCTAAACCCCTAATCTCAAAGCGTTGGCACATTCGCTCCGTCCCACAACACCCCCTCCTCCACGCCGGGATCTTCGCAAGTGTAAGGGTAATAAGTTGTACTTCTTTGGAGGTTTTCATTATGGGTGTCGGGCTTACCTTTTTCACATTGTCGTGCGTCTTTTTCACCGCCTTTCCGTACGCGCTGGACTCAAACTCCGCTTGCCTTGCCGCGGCAGCCTCCGCAGCCTTGGCCTGCGCCACCGCGTCGCGCTCGCTCAGCTTTTGTTTGCCTCGTGCAGGCCCACCATGGTATTTGCCATCCGCGGTGTCAGGCGGGCAGCACGCGCTGAAGCAGGCGCCCATTGCGCTTTTCGCGCCTTTTCGACCGCCCTTTCGAGCTCGCGGACCAGCGCAGCACAGGCACGCCGCGACCCACTCCGTCCTGACCGCGGCGTAGAACCTCGAAGGGTTCTGAAATACAGCAAGCCTGGCGGAACCAGTATGCACGCAACAATGTCCTACAAGGCCGCCCCAGTCGTTTCGCGCGCTGGAGGCCAGTCGAAAAACTTCGTCCCGTCGTTGCTTGGGCGTATCTATCTCCAGTTAGTAGAATTTGCTGTGCGCACTTCTGAGCTTGCCTGCTCGCGAGTTCTTATTTGAGCTTATTTATTGCGCGCTGCTGCTTTTCTTATTTTGGCGGTTTCCCTGCACCGATGATTTAAGCCCGTATTCGTTCGAAGACTGCCCTGGATCAAGGATTTATGTAAATTGCGATTAATAATGTCTTATCGTCATAAATGATATTTACCCGTACAAATACACAACGTAATATTTCAAGAGAAGCAGCGGGTTAAGCTGTGTTGGGGCTCACCTATGCCAAAGATGTGGATCACTTACAGAATTTGGAATTGGTGGGCCTTGGGCCACCCTACACGCAATATGAGAGGGAATCGGGTGGGTGGGTTTGCGTGAGCGATAGCTCTCGCAAAAGGCAGAGAGCCTTGTCGGTAGAGGGGAGGGGGCGGCCGCCCGTGCGGTCCTCAGGCTTGGCCTTGGGTTTGTCCGGCTTGTCAGGCTTGTCGTTCGGCCTGTCCGGTCTAGGCTTGTCGGCCTTGAACTAGGCAATTGCTTGCGCTTTTGCAGCTGCTCTGATGTTGACTTCGAGTCGTTTGTCCTCCAAGGCTGACAAGAATCCGTCGACGACGTTGCCTCCACGGTCGGAGGCGACTGTGCCGAAGCAACGTGTGTAGACGAGACGCTCCGCAACGCATTCTTCTCCGGTGAGAATCTTCTTGGCCTTGAAGCGCCTGATATAGGTGAGTCGCGCTTCCCCCGTTGAGGCCACTGCTTGATTAGTACGTAGCGCTGCGTCGACGAGGGAGTAGGCGTAGGTTGTTTCGTCGGGGGTAGAGGTGACCGTGCGAAGCGTTTCCATAGCATTTTCGAGTGCCGCGTTAGCGGCGGCCGTAAATACACCATAGCATAGCAGGTGTCGATACTCGTTGCGAGAGGAAATTTTCGCGTTGTCCGTAAAAAACTTGTCGGCCTCGTCGTGTCGAAGGTTCCACAGGCACGGTATTGTTGTGCCAGAGGGGGGTAGGCAGTCCGCGAACGTACGAGACGCGAAATCTTACCACTCTCTAGGGTCGATGTACTCTAGAGGGGTGTTTTTACTATCAGCTGGTAGAGCGTCGAGCTCGAGTCGTCCACCCGCAGCGCTGTCGAAATCGGCTGTGGGGATGGCTGAAGTAGTGTGTTTTGTTGGCGCGGCTGCGACGGATAGAGTTTCGACATGGGCTGCAAATTGCTTTACAATATGTGTCAGCAATCGCAGCTGGTTTGGCTGGTGTTCCGGCGCGTCACCGGGCGCAACGGGGTAGAGGTCAATAGGCAGTACCAGGTGGTCTGCCATTGGAACTCAAGGAGTGTGTTTCCGTGCGTCGTGCAGGAGACTCAAGTGATCAACACCTTGCGTGGCTACCAAGAGCCACGATGCCGTTTGCGTGAGCGATAGCTCTCGCAAAAGGCAGAAGGTGGACACACAATCGCTGCTGGTGCGTTATATAGTGTGCGGACATTTTACCGTCAGTGCGCGCGTGGGCGCTTGAACCGTTAGGGAGATGTAGCGTCGGATGTAACGCTTGTAACGGAGGTAACGACGGTTACTTCGTAATTTAGCCCTGTAATTCAAACCTCTATATTACCAATATGACCAAAAATCACGGCCAATCATTATTTTCCCGTACGGATACAAAACATTACAGCAGAAATTAGCGACTTCCGGTACCTGATGTACCTATGTGTTATTGTTAGAGGCGGATTGAATCTCACGATAATAAGTCCAAAATATGCACCTCCACAAAAGTCCGGACATGCATTATGTTAACCGTAAGCTAGTCAAGAACACGCTCCCCTCTCACCACGTCAAGCACGACGACACCCGAGTACCACACAATTGTAGGAGAGCCGAGAAGCAAGCAACAAACCGTCATCCGGGGTGGTTAGACATTAGCTTAAAGCGGGTGTTGTCGGTGGAGTTTGTCATTTTATGCCCATGACTTCACAAGATATTGTCTAAACTGCACACGTCGTTCTGAGCGCCACGCTTGGGCATTGCTCCAACGCTCATACCAAGTTGCGTATTACTCTGTGTTCCACATAACCGTATTTTTGGGGGACGTTTTGGAGGGGTATGGAGGCTTGGGTGCCGTGTTGAGTGCGCGAGATTTGGTTTGCGGGTGTGTGAATAGAGTACGGAAGTTCAAGTTGCATGCACGGGTGATGTTTTTGGAAAGCAAGCGAGCAAAAACGTACATGACGCAGGTCTAGACAAACACTGCACGTTGTAAACATGCGAGGGCGATTGGCTTTGGTGAGGGGCGAGGTCCAACTTGGTTGTTAGCTAGTTTGTTGATCCTGTGACATGGAGCATACATGTAAACTACACAAACCCTACATAATTTGGTATGTGTTTAGACCACACGCTTTCGTTGTAGTCGTTGATCATGCGATGGGTCGAATTTGCAAAGCCAACGTGTTTTAAACAAAGTAATGTTGCAATGGCCGAATGATTTCAAGCTCACACACATGACAAGTCGGTAATACATCGTTTTGTATGCAGAATTAGCTTTTAACAACATCCACCTTATCGGGAAACGAAGCACTATTGCCTCCCCTCGCCCATCTTCACAGTTAATTTGACGCAATTGTGACATTAAAATCCACGATAACTCAATTGTGGCATCAGGTCATTCATTACTTGTAAGACAATATTCGTTCAAGCACACACAAAAACTGATACAGTAACCGTGAAATAATCGGCACTTCATACATGGTGCAAAGTGAGGCTTTTCATTAAACAATTATTATAGATTGTCGGCATGTGTGTAGTTCTTTCCGCATATGTGAATGAACATATTTCGTTCCCGCGCTCCCGCAGAAATCATGGCCACCCTCGTTTGGATGCATAATGTTCATGCGGAATAATTTGTGTTAGTGATGCAATATGAATTAAACACGCGGAGTTTCCCATCTCAACGCACCTTCAACTGCAAGACACGCATTACAAATAGAGACTTGCCGCAGAATTATGACCTCGGCCAAGCATGTATTCTGATGCTTCGCAACTCCGTTTGCGTCTACCATTCAACCCCCACGGGAAATTTGAAGCCGACATTGTTGAGGTACCTTGACACGTGATCATAAATCAAGGGCGTTCCTCGGAATCTGACTACCATTTTTTGTATTGCATTGTGTCACTGTTCCGCGCGGACTTGGGATAATTATGCTATACTCAATTCTGAACTCGTTTTTGCCCGCCCATCATGGTACTGATTGTTTTAAACCCAGTTTTCAAAAACCGACTTCATGAATCTCAGCATTGCAGAGAATATGAAATGAGCACACGCTCTAATTTTGTCCCCAACGGTTATAAATAGAGATGGTATTGCTTAACAATATACAATTAGAGGACCCTCTACCGCAATGAGGCAGACTATATCAACATTGATCGCAGGCAAGCCACGACGACGATATACGAAGCAGCTTGAAAAATGTGCTTCGCAATGCTTCTATACTCTATGACGGTCAAGCGCTTCATCAGTCCACGTATCCCTTCTCGTCAATACCTCCGGCTGCATCCTCAACCGAAATGGACGTTGCGTGGCGTTAAGGTGATGGCGGGGTGGGCGTCAAAACGTTTGGTCAGTGCGGCAACGCGCTTGCATCATAAATATGTTCGAAGACGCCAACTGCACAAAAAGCATGATAAGGTAAGAAATCTGGTCCATATGGGCACCGTCGACGACCATATTGAGCACTGTTGCGTTGTCTTTGAGAGTGCGGGAGGCGCCATGAACAACCAATATCCTTGTTATTGTGCCTTTTAAGGACGGGGACACAAACGAGTTTGGATTTTTGGCCATGCCTGTTCAAAATGAAGTTACGGAGAGCTCATTTTCAGCAGCGAGGATGGCTGTTTTGATGGCCGGCAACGATATGAAAATCAGGCAGGTGTCAATTTGACCGGCGCTTGTGCACGTGGAATATTTCAAGCCCAAACCTGAGTCTCCCGTCTGGGATGTTGTGAAATGTGGGGTCCTAATCCCAGCAGCAGCATATAGGAAATATATTTCTTTTAGTTATAGTGTGTATGTTTTTAAACAATAAACTTCGAGTGATACGTTATGGCTTAGATTGCAACTCAATAACTGCGCGCGCGCGCGCGTGTGTGTGTGTGTGTGTGTATGTGTGCGTGTTCGTGTGTGTGTGTGTGTGTGTGTGTGTGTGTGTGTGTGTGTTTGTGTGTGTATTCGTGTTTGTGTGTGTATGCTTGTGTAACATACCCCTCCCACACCTCGATTTCCCCTGCATCCGCCATCCACACATGCCTACTCGCAGATTCGACGCGGAAGAAGGTCTCGACAATCACTACCTCAGTATCCGCCATGCTATCATACTGAAAGGCATCCTACCACCACAACTCAGATCCCAAGAGCATAAGCCTGACTTCATACGCCTCCTTAAACCACGTCTCGTAGGCCATACCTCATCCCGCCGACGTTACTCCTCCATACGTAAAATCCAAATCGGAGAATGGAAGTGCTGCACGGAAAGCAACCTCAAGGAGACTCACCAACTTATCATACAAAATATACTCATGTCGCCAAAGCACTGCGGTAATATTCATTTGGCCGAAAACTTAGGTCGACATCATTCATGGCGTCATGAGCCGCACGGACACACAGCACACCCTCAACCTCGCCAATATCACGCCTCGAACGGATTCGAGAACCGACACTCATGACAAAACACTCCCCACTCCGAACAAGGACACTGCCCGCATCATGACCCGCCTGCACATTCACATTGCCCAACGGCTTCACCACATGCACCGCATTTATCGCATAAAGTCCCTCACATCTTGCAAACATCTATACCGCGCACCTCCCACCTGTCTCTACCTACCAAACCCCGCAACTGAAACACAATATACTACCCTCCATGGGGGGGGGGGGGGGGGGGGGGGGGGGGGGGGGGGTAAAATCCCCAATTCAACTCCCTGCGGGACCAAATTTTGTATACTAAGGTTTATGTATGGCTTAGGCACGAAAGCCCTTAGACAACAACCTGCTCAACACTGATATATATTGTAAATCCTTTTTCATTTTTATTTGTGTATGTGTGTTCAGTTTAGTTTGATGTGTGTGAGTGATTGTGTGCTTGTGTATATTTGTGTGTGTGTGTGTGTGTTTTTGTGTGCGTTTTGGTGTTTTTGTGTGTGCGTGCATGCGTGTGTGTGCGTCTGTGTCTGTCTCGGTGTGCGTGTGTGCGCATTTGCTTGAGTGTGTGTTTGTTTATGTGTATGTGCGCCTTTGTATACCTGCGCGTATTTGAGTGTGTGTGTGTTTGTGTGTGTATGTGTGTATACTTATGTTTGTGTATACTTATGTTGGTGTATACGAGTGTGTGTCTGTTTGTTTTTCTGCATGTGTGATTGTGTGTGTTAGATGTGTATATATGTGTGTGTTTACGTGAGCTTGTATGTGTGTGTGTGTGCGCGCGCGCGTGTGTGTATATGTGCTTCATGTATGTGTGTGTTTTTGTATGTGCAGGTGTGTGATGTTTGTATGTGTGTGTTTGTGTTTTTGTGCATGCGTGTATGTGTGTGTGTCTGTTTATGTCTGTCTCTGTTTTAGTATATGCGTATTTGTTTGAGTGTGTTTTGCTTGTATGTGTGTCTGTGCGCCTGTGTATATCTGTGTGTGTGTGTGTGTGTGTGTGTGTGTGTGTTTGTGTGTGCGAGTGTGTCTATGCGTATGTGTGTGTGTGTGTGTGTGTGTGTTTGTGTGCAAATGCTTTTATTTGTGTATATGAGTGTCTTTGCTTGTTTGCGTGATTGTGCGTTTTTCTGTATTTCTCTGTATGTGTGCGTGCGTGTGCGTGTATGTGCGTTTGATATGTATGGTTGTGTGTGGGTGTTTCTATGTGCGTGTATGTACACATGTGTGTGATTGTGTATGTGTGTCAGAGTGTGTTTATGTGTGTACATGTGTTTATGTTTCCGTGTTTGTGTATGTGTATGTGTGCGTGTTTGTATGTATATTTGTGTGTGCATGCTTTAGGTATGTGTTTGTGTAAATAATTGTGCATGTATACGTGTATGTATGTGTTAGTGTTTGTGTGTGTATTTTGGTGTGTGTGTGTGTGTGTGTGTGCGCGCACATAAGTGTGTATATTTGTGTGTGTGTGTGTGTGTGTTTATGTTTGTAATTTTTTGGTAGCTTTCTGCGTGCGTATGTATCTGTGTGGGATGTCTTTGTCTGTGTGTGTGTGTTTGTGTGTGCGTGTGTATATGTGTGTGTGTCTGTGCGTTTGTGCATTTGTGCATTTGTGTGTTTGTATTAGTGTGTCGGTGTGTGTATTTGTGTTTTTGTGTCGCGTGTGCTCGTGTCTGTGTGTCTGTGTCTTTTCATTTCTGTATGTTTATGTGTGCTTGCGTGCTTGTCTGTGTGTGTATGTGTGTGTGTATGTGCGTTTTTTGAATGTGTGTATTTGTGTGAGTGTGAGAGAGAGAGAGTGTGTGTGTGTGTGTGTGTGTGTGTGTGTGTGTGTGTGTGTGTGTGTGTGTGTGTGAGTGTATGTGTTTGTGTGTTTGTGTTTGAGAGTACCCTGCCCACGGCGAAGGGGGAGAAGCGACACTGTTGGGCCCCACCAATATTTCAGGCACGCAGGTGACTACCGAACCCGCCTCATACTTCTCCCTCGCCGATCGTCACTGTGATGCGCCGACCATTTCACCCTTGGACAGCGTTTCCCGCGCTACATATCATTTTAGTACTTAACGCATTATATTAGACACCGGTTATGTCGGCCAGTCACCGATAGCATCCCGTCTATATCAGCGCATGTCGCAGCATCTACTTGGACTGCGACCCGGTCACAGCGCAACACTTATGCTACCGTGACATCCGCTTCGCCATATACACGCGACGACATCCGATGACAAGCTCGAGGTTGTACAACAAGACCTTGGCTACATTGAGGGGGGTGTTGACAGTTGCATTCCTATGCGCACGCCTTATGTACATTGTAGCCCAATATCCCCTAGTACTTAGTGTTGCACTACCTGCGGTTCTATGCATTCCCACCTGTGCCGGCCGACTGGCCCATCCGTTGGCTTTGCCGATTGCCATTTTCCTCCTTTAACTCCCTTTATCCCCACACCTGGCCCCTTTGCGGAGCCGGCTAGTCTATCCCGTGCAACTATCTAGCTTCCTCTCTCGAACCATGCACCGTGTTCAACAATCCCCCCTTCTACGACCGCGTCATCACGTCATGCACGTTGTCATCAAAATTCCGTGCAGTCACGGGAAACTACATCCGTTATATATAAATCTCAGCTAGCACACAAGTTCGCGTAGTAGTGAGGGGCGCAAGGCGGGAGGATGCCGCAATTGTGCGCCGGGTTTTGACGCAAGACCATTTTTTGAAAAGAAATACAATTACTTTATCCAGCGGAATCAAGCTTCGCAACGCGAGGGGGAAGCGGCCGCCTATCGATAATTATACGATGCTTGCATATGTTCGCATTCTCTCTCGTTTGTTGTCGTTGTGCTTCAATCGATGTGTGGCAATAAGAAGTAAGAAGCGACATTAGTTGGGGCAATAAGGTGCAAAGTTCGTCAGAGATCAAAAAAACGTTTGTCACGATTATAGTACTTACGTGCCCGACTAAAATAGAGCCAAACGGTAAAGCTTTTATACGCAAAACCGGCGACATTCATAAATGATTGTGAGGCACATGCGCAGGCTTTTAAGACCCACCCCATGATGACGGTTCATGGGCGGCGCGGTACTTTGCCGCCTATATCTACTTGTACATGTACCGCCTGCTGCTTTTCGTGACAAGTACAAGTATTGGTACATGACTACAAATCAACCGGTGCTACGGGTATCGCTATATGTATCCGCCGCGTAGCTGCGCTCTACTAAGAGACCATAGACAGACTGACTGACTACTTGAAGGAGTCGGTGATGGACGTTTTCCTCCCCTTTCCTCTTCTCTCTCTCTCTCTCTCTCTCTCTCTCTCTCTCTCTCTCTCTCTCTCTCTCTCTCTCTCTCTCTCTCTCTCTCCCTCTCCCTCCCTCCCCTCCCCCTCACACCATTCTCTCCCCTCCCTCTCGCCCCTTTTTCCCTCTTTGTCTTTCCCCCTCAGCTCCCTTTCTCCCCCCCCTTGCTCTCTCACTCCCTTCCTCTCCCTTCCTCCCCCTTCCTCCCCCTTTCCCTCACTCTTACTCCCTCTTCCTTTCACTCCCCCCCATATCCTCCCACACCCTCATTCCTCACCCCTCCTTTATCTCTCTCACCCCGTTTCCTTCTTCCCTCCCTTTCTCTCTCCCTCTTCCTTCTATCTCTCCCCTTCCCCTCCCCCTTTCCCCCTTCTCCCCGTTCCGATGTTTTTTCCCGCATTTCAGCCATAAGGCACGTGTTGATATTGATACACACTCCTCCACCAAAGTCCGCACCTTCCCAAGAAACAAATATAACCATGCCTCGATTTTATTGACAAATCTGAAATCCTAGGCAACGCTTTGGCGCCCAAGATGGAATGCGCCAACAGCTACGAAGGGCAAATTTGAGCACTACCCGGTTCGTGTACTTGGGGTTATCGCGCCCGCACGAGCGCGACACGCTCTCTCAAACAGTCCCCGTGCCAGTTAGACGATAAGAGTGGCTGGTGCACAACGCCGCAATACAAATTCTTATGCAACGGTCGAGCAAATACAATGCATAAGCGACGGAGGGAGGAGGTGTTGAACAGGCCGCCGTGGGGGAAACGCACGAAATATCGTATGAAGACTTACCACCGATATGCGCGCAACCAAAGAGCAAGATGCTTTCGGCCACATTGTTCTAACGATCATAAATTACTCAATAAAGATCAAACATTTTGCAACATGTGCCGTTGGACGCACCTTGTCAATGCGCGTCTAACGCATACAATCATCGGTGCAACATTATATAAACGCTTTTAAGCGAATTATTTTAGTATCCACAATATTCCGGCAAAGCTGAGCCGCATTGCCAAGCAACACCCGTCGAATTCGGCTTACCTCATGAGGCGATTTGTGCGGGGTTTGTCGATATGTGTTTACCAATTCTTCATTTCTACTGAATTACGAGCTCAATTCCCGACGTGTGCTACGCGTGGGGCGGGTGTGGTTGGCACAAGCACATACTCAAGCATTCCAAACACCACTCTGAAGTGATGCGTTCCAAACGACCAAGTTGGACCCCCCCCCCCCCCCCCCCCCCCCCTCACCAAAGTCTATCGCCCCCGCCCATTTATAACGTGCAGTGTTTATACAAACCTGAGTCATGTGGGTCTTTACTCGCTTGCTTTCCAAACAGTTCCCCTTGCCTTCACTGTGAGCTCCCGTGCTCCATCCACACACCCGCAAACCAAACCTCGCGCACTGAGCGCGGCACCCATGCATTCAAACCCCTTTTAACCAGTCCCAAAATATAAGGTTATGTTGGAAACTTGTTAATATGCAGCTTTGTATGATGAGCGATTGAGCAATGTCCAAGCGTGAAGCTCAGAACGACGTGTTTAGTTTAGACTACATTTTCCTGGGAATTTATGGGCTCAATTCGGAAAACTTCACCGACAATACTCGCTTTAAGCTCTAGTCTAACCATACCGGATGGCGACTACCTGCTTGTCCCCTCTTCTCCTACACGTGGGCGGTACATGGGTGTCGTCGTGCTTGGCATGGTGATAAGGGACCGTGTTCTTGACTAGCCTATGCATAACATTATTAGTGTCCGGACTTTTGTGGAGTAGTGTAATTACAAAAATTGATTTCAAGAAGAACAAAATGAGCACGAAATGTAATTCTCGGCGTTGCCTAGGAGTTTCCTTAGTGTGATCTGCTAGGTTTTTGCACAATGTAGTGCTTCCATTTAACATGAGCACAAAAGTGTAAATAGAAACCGCGAATGAAGTTTCATATCTATAATATAATATCGCCCATGTTTCCGCCCATATTTCCGGCTCTTAGTTGACTTTGCTACTACCCTCCGCGAAAGATGAAATGTTATTAAGCTGTTTAATTTCAAGCGATGCTTCTCAGGCTCATCACTGAGGCTCATTACCCGCGCAATAGTGACGCGGGTTCGAATCCGGGGATGTTATCATGCCACTCAACTATCCCCGAGTTTCGGCTATGTTGATCTAGTGCCTCGAGGATATGTGTATGATGTATATGAACTATCATACACCGGCGTTTGTGATTAATTACGCGTTTTCATAATCAACAATTTTTATGTTAAATACCGCTATGTACATTCATTGAATATCTAACGTAGCGACAAACACGCCTAAGCTGAATCTCGTATGCACAACCGACTTCGCGCTCCTCAGCGAGCGACCAACCCTATCATACGGTATGGTATCACCACGCCCGCCTATCAATGGAGGCGGAAAGGTTAATGGATAGCGGGGGCGCGGCAGTGGGGTGTGTTCATCCCGTGTGGACCCGCTTTATGTTGCCAAGAGCGACCGGGTCTCGTCGCATGTGGTGCTCGAAGCAGTCGCGGCTATGGCGGGAGCCGGGCATACACATACACAGGGGAATCCCACACTGCACGCAGTAAAAGACGTCCAATGAAGGACACCCTCGTCGCGGTAGCACCCGAGGCTGCGAACTTGCTTGCTTCGGCCCTTTTCGGAGCGGCCAAAGTTACCCGGGACGTGGAGGCGCTCTTCTTGGAGGATCCTTTTCGGGTCGGCCAAAGGAGGTGCGGATATTGTCCTTCCCCGACGTTGGGCCGGCACAACATGATCATGTAGCCCGTTGTAGACCAACGTCTTACTTAGAATCCCAGCGAAGTCCTTGATAGTTAGAGCTGAGTAGGAGTGGGAAGCAGAGACGGGAAACTTGACTAGTTTCCATTAGTCGGTAACGCAAATACCGGCTAAGGTAGTCGCAAGTCGGGACCAACGGTCTTGGGCTAGCCAAGCCTCCTCCATCGCAAATTCGTTTGACTACATGTGGTTGCCTACCCGAGGGCTGCGCTCTAAGTAGTTGGACACGACATGGGGTCGAGAAATAGCACGGATAACGATGTTGCCGTTGTCGTCCGCCCAACGTTTAATGTAGGGGTTGCCGTCGGCCATGCCGCCCGCGCCGTCACCGGAGATAAAAAACAAAACTTTGCGTCGGTTGTACTTGTAGCATGTTGCCACTAGTTGAACACCTTCCACAATAGTGTTGAGGTGAACTCTGCTCTATGCATATGACGAAGGCATGGATTCCGAAATAAAAGCCTTGGGGGAGAGGCTGTGCGAGGTCTTCACAACTCCGGTGAAGTGGCGCTTCATCTTGCCAAGGGCCACAACGGCATGCATGTGGAATAATGAAGGCAAGTGCCTATCCCACTTAGGAAAGCACATAAACTTCATCACTTGCATCCTACGCCATTCGTCGCACACACGCGGTAGACACTCCACGTTCGGCTGCATATTGTTTTCACGCATGGCGTCTTCCCCTCTTGCACCTCCATCTAGACCATCACGCCGGTTGCACAATCACACATAGTCTTCAGCTCCGCCCCCAAGGGCTTTGACTTGCGGTGAATGTAGGTTATGTTGGGTAGCACGCCTAGCTTGTCTTTGTGAGGTTTACAAGCCGACATGCTTTCATCTGTCGTTTGGTAGAACCTTTGGTGTAGAACATCCCTCCTATTTGTGTTGAAGTCGTCCACACCATTCCGGAACCATGCCCATGGGTCTAAGCCAATCTTTTGTATATCTACTTTGCTATATTTGATAAGAGAGCGAATAATCTTGAACCTGTGGAATGCCATGAATTCTTTAATTGTGGCTTGTCTCTTATTTCATCAAGCATGATGTTAGTCTCACACGAGTTTTAACCCCTTTGCCCATAGACGGTTCCCGCTACCATCAAACCCCAAAACCTGACGAACTCTGATGGGTTGACCTGCCTAAAGTCCGCCCTATTGCTTAAGCATGCATCATTCAAGTTCCGTAGGTCGGCGTGCATGTCCCCGGGGTAAAGCCGGAGCCATAGCTTCAAGATGACTACTCGTCCGTCCGTCACAAGCAAGACCACCTTCAACCCCACCTGCTCTCCCATTTGAGCGGCACGCACCGCAGTTGTGTCTACATGTGGGTCGTGTTCGGCAGCGTCATCATGTTGGAACACCGTCCACGTCGCCATTGTCCCTTGTTGACGCCATGTACGGGTGGGACCCACGCGGCGTCCTCGACACCATACGGGTAGTTAGGTTTTCCCTTCATGCTTGTCTCCTACATGTACACGGTTTAAGGCCGGTTATTAGTTGAACTTTGCCACTATCCCCGAAAGATAATATATTTATGCCTATAGTGACATATTTACTTATACATAACTTACTCATGTACCAATGCGAAAAAAATCTCCAATGCTCCTCCCTCTCTTCCTCTCCCCTTCCCTCCACCCCCCCATCTCCCCGTCTCCCTCCTTATTTTCTCCTCTCTCTCTCTCCTCTCTCCTCTCCCCCCCTTCCTCTTACCCCCTTCCCTCCCTCGCACTCTATCTCTCCCTCTCTCTCTCTCCCTCTCTCTCTCTCTCTCTCTCTCTCTCTCTCTCTCTCTCTCTCTCTCTCTCTCTCTCTCTCTCTCTCTCTCTCTCTCTCTCTCTCTCTCTCTCTCTCTCTCTCTCTCTCTCTCTCTCTCTCTCTCTCTCTCTCTCTCTCTCTCTCCCTACCTTCTCTCTTTCTCTATCTCCGTTTCTCTCCCTTTCCCTTCTCTCCCTTTCCCCTCACTCCCTCCTCCTTTCTTTCTCACCCCTTCTCTCCACCCCGTCCGTCCCTCTCCCCTTCTCTACCCCCTCCCTCCCCCCCCCACTCCCTCTTCCTTCTCCCCTGCTCGATCTCTCTCACCCCCTTCCATTCTCCCTCCCTTCTATCGCTCCGCTTGCCCTCGCCCTTCTCCCTCGCCCTTTCTCCCCGCCGGCCTTTCACTTCTCTTTCTCTCTCATTCCCTCTCCCTCTCCTCCTGCATTCCTTAACTTAGTTTTTGTAAGAAAGCCTTCCTCCGATGCGCCCCTCATCTCACCGAGGGGAATCCGCTCTTCTCAACGCGCGCCAAAGCGCGCCCTGCAGTGAACAACGCAGCGGTAGGTGAGGAGATGTCTGTCTTTCGCTGAACACAGCTGGAGCCGCTATTATGAGCCCCCTACCAGTACTTACTGCGTATTTGCCGACAACAAACAGCACCAACATATTCTTAAAGAACGCGCAGCGATGATTTCCTTGTCGCCATCCTGAGTGCCCTGACTGCGCTCGTGCCTTCACACGTTCTTGTGGCCTTATTCGCCCGAAGTCAGGCGCTCATTATTCAGGTGCCGTGAGCAGCCATCACGGCGTGCCTCTGTCTCGGGAAGGACAACCTACCGATACGGGAATCAGAGGATCCGATACGATACGGAAATCGGAGTCAGACGGATAGCCTATCGTACTTCGAACGATGAAGAAGTGCTGCTTTACCGTCCAGCCTGCCCAGGCATCACGCGGTATATCGCGCACCGCGGGACGGGTGCCGCTAGCCATCGCGAGCTGCAACCTCGGCAGTTCGAAACTACTGCTAATAAGGCCAAAGTCGACAAGTAAAGCGCAACTGCGGAAGGCGCGTGCTTCATTAATTACCCCAAAGGCTGTGGCGTTCGGAGAGGCCGAGGTGGTAGCTATGGGAGCTACTGCCTTCGCGGCGTCTGCGGTGGCAACGTGTTGGTGGGTGGTGTCGACGCGAGTCAGCAGGACCATACGGACTCGTAACCTTCGGAGCGCCGTTAGTGAAAAGCTGCAAGCGGCGCAGCTGCGACTGCTCGAGGGGGTCGAAGACGAGGAAGAACAGGAGGGGCTACGCCGGGAAGTAGCCAAGCTGAAGTTGCTGCAAGCACAAATGGAGGAGGACGCGAAGGAGGGGCGAGCCATCCAGGGGCGTGCTCAAGTTCCGGAGCTCACGCCGTTGGTGTACCTCCAAAAGTCGCTGACGTCGACGCTACGCGACGCGAAGGGTTCACAGGGAGAAGGGAAGGTGGAGGGGCTCGGGAAGTACGTGAGCGCCGTGAACCTCCTCATTATATTTTTCTTAGTGCTCACGATAGCCTTCCTACCCTGAAGCTATACGCAACACGTCCAAGTTCAACATCATTGTCGGCTAAATCCTTTAAAAAAACACAATTGTTCAACTGCTTTTTTCTTTTGATGTAAGTGTTTGTTCGCACAAGAACCTCCTCAAACATATTACTTGCAACTCATCATACCCTATATGGCCATGCTCAGTGTTTCATTTCTCTGGGAGTGAAGCATGCAGGGCACCACTACTCATTCTTCACATGCAATTAATTGAGTATTGTGAATTTGTAATGTTAATTGAGCATATTAGATATTAGGAATATAGATAGAAAAGCCTCCCCTTCTGCCCTACTGATCAGCACTCCTTTGCCCCACGCTGCCATCTGCATCACTGGGCTGCAGTGCAGGACCCTCGTAGAGCCCCTGGCCCAGCAGAAACACCGCACGTTGCAGCTCCTTCAGCCTTGGCTTGTGCAAACTGCATCAGACACAAGGGGCACCGAGCTGAGAAGTCATTGCCGCCATGTGAGCGGAGAGGATCCATGTCATGGGAGGAGTCATGGCATGCATTGACCCCAATTGAATATACACATATCAATTACTCTGGCAGCGCAGTCACCTTATCCCCACGCGTCTCCATCGTTCATCATCGCGAGCCATGGGTAGCTCTGCTCCGTACATCTCATTCCACACCCGCACGTCCCCGCTATGAAACAGCCACGTGCAGCCTCGAATGTCCTCCTCCCACTCCCACAGTTTGACTCCCGCGCTGCGAAACAGCCGCTTCACCTCCCGCCCCCGCATGCGACCGCCCACGCTGCCCGCCCCTCCACCCTTCTGCTGATAGTACAATTGCGACTGCCCCTGCTTCGCGCGCACCGTGTAGCCCCTTAACACTTTGTGCTTCACCAGCCGCCCGGATGGGTCCACCACCCCCATCGCTGCGGAGTCTGCGGCCAGGAGGACCAGCAGGCAAGGGGCACACCCTCCCCCC